>CBVK0100357334.1:0-12824 GCA_900067695.1 Picea abies
TTCAAAATGAACTTTAACCAAAAACATATATATAAAAATTAAATCCTAACTTATACTTATATATATATATATATATATATATATATAATTTTTTTATTTTTACTTTTTATTAAAGAAATTAAAAAATAAAATAAAATAATTATTTAATAAGAATAAAAGGAAAGTCAAGTAATCCAATACAAAAAGGCATAAAATATTTATGTGAAGACAAAAAGTGGTTGGTGAAAAAAAAAGAAAAAAAAAGAGAGTAAAAGTACAAGTAATATTAGAGAAAGATACCTATCAAGTTAAGGAGCTTAAGTCTTATAATTATAAAAGGGATAATTCGAAAATGATGAAAGAAAGATTTTCTTATGAAGGTTGTCGCACTTCATGTTTCAGGTTATTTACATTAAAGGGAAGTATTCAAGGAAAAGAGGTTAACATCATTATCAGCATGACCTAGGATGAGAATTCTATTAATATTAATTTGGCAAATCAATTATTTATTTTGGAGCATAACATAAGTGAAAAAACAAATATTTTTTGCAAGAAACAATATGAAATTAAAGACTTGCAAGTAACAATTGATGATTATTAATATATATATGAATTCAATGTTACAACTATGTTTCAAGAAGAGATTGACATCATTCTCAGGTTACATTGGTTAACAAAACTAGAAACCTTCATTTTAAACACGGAAAAAAAGTTTGTGACTTTTCCCTATAAAACGAAGATGATGACTCTTCAAGACATTACTATGAGGTCAAAATCAATAAAACCTTCATCAAAAGACTTTAAATATATCTCTAAGGTGACCCTTCCAGATAATCGGAACTCAATATCAAAGATGCAAAAAGAATATGATGAAGTTATTGCTGATAAAAACCAATCAAAGATGCAAAAAGAATATGATGAAGTTATTGCTGATAAAAACCAAGAAATATCTCGCTTAAAAAATCATAGTGAAAAACTACTTACTCAAATTAAGAAGTCAAGGGATACAAAACAATGTGTCCAGGAGTTGGAGCAAAAGAATCAAGATCTCGGGAAGAAATTATCAGGAAATGATGAAGAAGCTTCTTGTTTGAAGAACCTTAATCAAAAATTGCTTGAACAAATTAAAAAGATGGAAGATGAAAAACCCGAGAATCGAAATATTATAAATAAAGTCGGAAAATCAGAAGATGAAGAAGAACTTTCATGCCTAAAGGTTCATAATCAAAATTTACTAACACAAATTAAAAAGTTGAAGCATGATAAGAAGACTTTACAAGAAAATCTAGATCACAAAACATCATTAGTCAATAAGGAAACAATGACAGACCCAATCAACCTTACAACTCAAAAGGAGGCAAATCCAACTAATGTAAAGAAGTTTTCAAATGTTGAAGTACAAAAAAGCCAGAGATATGAATAAAATTCAATTCCAAAAGTTAATCAAGAAAAAGCTACAAGTATACGAAGTAAAGATTAAGTTGGGAGGATGCCTTATCAACATCCTAATCACAAAAATCGATACTTTAGCCAATCCTTGTATCAATAGAAACAAATGACTAGTATGTCGAAGAATATTACTTCCACTAAAAGTGATGCTCAAAGTAGAAGCTATCATGGGAGTCGAAATACGTTAAGTTTTTTCCAAGAACCCTATAAACTCCCCATGCAGAAGATCGAATTAGGATGGGCAGACTCCTTTACAATGCGACAGTTTTTCTCAACCCTTAGAAGATCCTATCATCTCAGGTCCTCAACGATTACTAACTCAATAATGAAGAAGCATGAGACAATAATTAGAAGATAGAGCAAGAGATTTAAGTTTTTCATAAGGTATGCTTTGAGGACAAAGCATTTTTAAGGGGAAGGCAATGTTATGAACATAAATATACATATAAATAGATATTCATAATATAATAATTAATTAATAAATACTAATTATTAATAATGAAAGGACATGTCTCAAAGGACATGACTATTGGTTAAGGGAACCCCTATGTGGGTATATAAACGAGCCCTCATTCTCAATTGTAAATCATCTTACTATTCATTCTTATTACATATATATTTGTCCATATGGATTTGATTAATATATTCTAGATATTTTGGATTATTTGTGCGTGACGAACTTTGTTTATCTCACCCATGAGCAGATCACAAATATCTTCACCAAACCGCTTGCCTAGACAAATTTTGAGTATTTTTGTGAGAGACTTGGCCTGGTGGAGAATGCCTCCCTAGCTGAGAGGGAGTGTTGATGATTACAACTGCGTGAGACATCCTCTAGGAAATGGAATTGAGATGGGTGTGTGGTTCTTATCTGAGACAAAATTGGAACTTTGTGTTGGCCTCCTCCTTACAAAGAGTTGAGAATAATTCTAGATGATTCTTCTATGTAACACAGTGAGAAAGAAGATCTGTTGAGTTAGACGTGCATGTGGCTGAGCACAAGTGAATGTGTGAATTCCCATGAGTTGGGTGCATCGTTATGAGACAGAGATGAAAACGATGTATTAGCCTCCTCTGAGCAGAGAGTTGAGATGATGAACTCCATATGACTCTCTTGTGTAATGTAGTGGGAAAGAAGATCTGTTGAGTTGGGTGTGCCTATGGATGAGAACAAGTGAACGTGATCCTATTGGATGAGAACTAGTGAGTGTGGTTCTCATGTGAGACATAGTGAGATAGAGATATGGACATCCCTATGGATGTGCCCCTAGTGGTTGAGAACTAGTGGGTGTATGATATCCCTTGCTATATTGTTCAAGAGTCAGACTTACCTGTAACCCTAATTGTAATGTAAAGGGTACAGGTCATCCCCACCTTAATGTAAAAGATAATTAATTTGGTAATTATTAATTATATTGTGAGTTAGTGAGGTCGGCCATGTTGTGCCAACAGACACTTATGTTGATAAGTTAAGTATAATATAAGTACAGGTAAATTCCCCATTGAGGAATCATATCTCAAGTGTGAGTTTGGAAATTTCAGCAAGTATATCTTATTGGGAAAAGTACACACCTCTCTTGGGCGCTAATCTTCTAGGGTTTGTGAGCACCCTCTTGTGTGCTAGATTTTCTTGGTGGTGGAGGTCTTTCTCTTGAAGAATATATCAAAGTATTGGATGGGTTTTCTTCCCTTGTTGAGAAGGGTTTCCCAAGATACGTTTTGTGTACTTGTGCATGGTGTTTCTTCTTGTGATCTTGGTTGCTGCAAAAAAATTGTTGATGGCTTGAGTAAAATGATAAAATGGAATGAAATTCATGCTTAAGCCTAGCTTATTGAAAAATCAACACTGATGAAAAAGAGAAGAGAGTTTTGGTGTGATGTGCCCAGCCTGGGTGGCTAGTTATGTTACAAATTGGTATTAGAGAAAGAAAGGTTGTAAGTGGCATAGCCCAGTAGGTGGATGGGAATGTTACATTGTGTAAAGAAATATTGTTTTCCAAGCAAGACAAAATATACTGCAAATCTTGAGCATTGGTAATGTCATTTTCCCCCCTCTAAATCATCCATCAATTAAGCTCATCATTTTATTTGATAGTCAATCTAGATTATTCTTTGAATATTCCAAAAAATTGTTCCCTTCATACAAGTGTGCGATGCATCATTTCATCTACAGGTGTATAAAAAAAACCTAGCCCTATAGGACCACTTAAACACAATAGTTCCCAACACTTTCTATATATGAGTGGCTACCATATTTAGAATAGTCATGTTTGGAATGCATTTCAAAGCTCACATGATCACCTTGAATATGCTTTTATTGTCGGATTTGGATTGAGTCATTTGATGTTATCAAAATCAAAATGTAGGACATAGAGAAGATGATAATTCATAGATGATCATGATATTGTTACTATAGGTGGAAATGCCGCTGTCAAATACAAAACAAGGTAGACAATAGAATTGTATATGGAAAAATATGATAGCTTGTCAGTGCTCCTCCTCCATGCCATAACCAAAATCATCAAGGTCTCGTCAAGGTCACCACCATTGTCAGTACTCTCCCCTCCATCCTCTTCCTCTATATATCCAGTCCAAGATATGCATCTACTACTGTGGAGGATGACCCCTCAAGAGGATCACCTTTCAGTTTTTTCAGTCCTATGGTTTTCATTGATAGTTTTTCATTGCTTGGAAGATGGTGCAACATCTCCTTTGCAACTAAATGTCGGTGTGGATCCCAACTAGCCATTAGGTTTCTTCTCTAGGTGATGATTGTTATGTAAATGTAATGAGTGACTTCAATAACATATAGTTATGGATTCAATCCATATTTAAAAGAAGGTCCAATCTATTAATAAGTCTTATATCCTTTCATTTCTTGATTTACCATGGATATCATCCTCTTTTGTGTCATATCCAACAACCCCTTAGCATTGTCAAGTTTTTTGAAATCAAATTTCTTATGTAGACAAAATGAATACCTGATTGCATGAGAAATATGATTCTACTTGATGTATATTTGTATAGGTTAGGGTAGGTAGGTGATTCAATAATCCTAGCCAATGAATCATCCGAGAAACATATTATTTTGGTTTTATGTGCCTATGTTTCTATGTATTTGTAATGTTCCCAAGTCAATATGCAAGGAACATCATGGTTTTAGGTGTCTTTTAAAACTTATTGGTTGTGGCATTTCATCAAACACTTTGTTGATCTACTTGTTTACATGTTTTTACTTGCAAGATGGCCTCTTGATTTCGGCCTTAGGGTTTTACTGATGTGTTTATATGTGTTTTGAAGCAATAAACAAGAAGATACAATCATGGAACATACCTCAACCATATGCAATATGATAGACAAGCCAAAACATCTCAAATCTGTTTTTATTCATGAAATAGAGAAACCTGCTACAATGTGACGCCGATCTGGAATGCTCAACATATGGCTAAGAAGATAGACAATAGAGCTGCTACAAAAATCTCTCGATAATACAAAATAAGCCTCCAAAGGTTGGATAGGAGATGAAGACCAATACCAAGGTATATCTGGGCCATATGAAGTGCCAATCCCCCACTAGAAGATGTCATGCCCTGCTGGAATGCTGAAGCTCCCCAATAATTCATCCCTATTGCCAAAGGTATCCAATCACCTCAATAAATATGCCAAACACTATATTGGGTGATGGCAAGAACAACCCAGGTGCCCGAATATCCAAGATTCCTCTCAAACCCTATGGATATGAACCTCCTCCAATGTATGGTGTGCCCCCCTGGATGACTGAAACCCTAATAATTCAACCTCTCTCCTAGAGACCTCCAATAGCTCCACCAATCCACTAGAATGATATATCAGGGCATGACAATGAAAACACAGGTGCTCGACTAGGCAAAATACTTTCTAGATCCTTATATCTAGCTATCCTCCAAGATGTGATGCACCCTCCTCTTGGGAAATCGTCCCAATGTCAATTCCACTCAATCCTCCATAAGAATATCTCCAAAACCCTCCAATAATGGTGCTATGGTACCTATAAGGAAAACCCAATACCTGGAATTCCCAAAATCACTTCTCCTTAGCTAGGACAAATCTTCCCTCAATGAATGGTGCACCCCTCTTGCTGGAAACCCTAACGAGTGCGCCTTCTCTCTCTCTGCCCCTGCAACTGATGTAGAATCCTCATGCAACTAAGTAGATCTAGAACTAGAATGGTGTGGGAGAGTATTGCATCTCCGAGACCAATCTTGGGACAAGATAGGTGGAATATTTCACCAACGAATCGTCCTCTAGGGTTTGTTAAGTCAAGACCCTCAAAACCCCCAATGCTGGGCTCACTAGCTAAAAGACAGATATCAAAATATGATCATACATAAAAGAATGAATAGAGGCCCTTGCCTTTCCTTTATACTTATTTCTCACTTTCCTCCTCCAAAGAAACTTTCATTTTATTAATATTTATTTAATTAATTAAATCACTTTAATTAATTAATTAATTAACCTTTTTACCTTTGAAAAGTGCCTTATCTCTCTTTGTCGCTTCCCTGGCCACTGGAATTCACTTCTCACAATCCCATCCTGTAGTGTTGCTCCTCCCATTTCCAAAGAGATATTACATTGATAGGTTCCTCCAAGTAATGTGCCCAAAATGACCTCTTTAGTGAATTTAATTAATTTATAGCTCAAAATACTCAAAATCATGGAAATCGTCAGAATGCAACGAAACCAAAGCCAACTTGTGCAGAATGGATAATAATGATGAAATGGGATCATCAATGCAAGACAAACCCCAAAATGCCTCTCAATAATCCATGTACTTTCTATAACATCCATTTGGCTACTCTGGTCATCATAAACCTCTGCAATGTGATGATATCCCAAAGTGGAGACATTACACTCCTCCCTGCTAGAAAATTGATTGTCCTCAAGCAATAACCAAATCCCCTCAAGTATAATACCAGGATTCCATGTCCTCCTGTGGGATACATAGTAGAACCCATCCAAAGATGAAACATCATACACTCTTCCCCCTCGGTCCCATATCAAGTCATGAACTACTAGCCCCTAGGAAGCATAAACCTGAAATATACCAACTCCGTGAGTCTCCCACACATGACACATGGCCTCATCCAGAAATGATTCCATCCTCCAAGATACTACCAATATCTACACGACCTCCATCAACTACACCCAGTGATGCCAGAATGAGGTACCGAAAGACCTCCATGAGACACCCTCAAGAGATTTTCTCCCATCAACACTGAAGCTCAATGGAAATTTAGAACAAATTTCCCTTGCAAAGGTCCACTCGCCTCTGTCAGCCAATGAAATTCTCAATCCTGCAATCTCTAGGTCCCATGCTAACCTATGTCTAAGGTCACCATGCTGGCCCTGCACTACTCTGACCATGACTGTCTGCCCCCTGCATACATCCTGAATCCTCCTCTCCTGGGTCCTCCAACTGAAATACCTGTGACCATTGGACTTGTTGTTCAGAAACTGTATCAGTAAAGACACCTCTATAGAAGAAGTGCCTTTCCAAACATCTACGTTCCCTATCATGATGATCAAGAGGGAGAAAATGTCTCACCCCATAGGACAAGTACCTGCAGGCCCACTCCAACCCAACCCAAGGTGGAGTGTGTGGCTCTCTGGCGCAACTTGGGTCAACATGAACATCCTTCTAACAAAACGGACTACGAGATCCCATGGAAAACTTGGAAGTTTATCACTTCCAGTCTCTGTTGGTTGCTCTTGTGTTAGATTGATCACTGCCGGAAGTCCCCCATGCTCATCCTCATGAGCATCTGTATCTGTTTCAGCCTCTGAGTTGTTTTCTATCATCTGGCCTATGATTCTCATCATCACACACAAGGCCTCCACTATCTACCCATCACGACCCACCTCTATCCTGCTATATATCGTAAATGTACTCATGTCAAGTGGTTTCAGCCTAACCACTCTCCATGTCTCATCTCCCATGCAACTACTGATACTGCGAAGGTGACCTCTCATAACTATGTGTTGCTGCAAAGGAAGGGCATCTACATGATCCCCGAAGTGTGACTCCTCCCTGCACATCAATACACCCCTATGGATCTCACTATAAACCTCTGCATGTCTCTGTGAGTCATCAATCACCACTGTATGCTCCTGCATACTCAGGTAGTCCCCTGTATACCCCTGTAACATCAAGGATCATGGGTGTACTACTAGATCAACCTCTACATGAAAGTCAATCCATCTCAGGACACAAATGGAAGTATCATCAAAACTGACCCTGGCTTTGGATCCCCCATGTGTAGGTGAGTGCTTGACTGTCTCAAAGATCCTCTCTGTTACACATTAACATTACTCGCTTCGATAAGTGTCGCAAATGTCACATTTTTCTCACAAGTGTCGCAAGTGTCGAGGAAAGCATACTTCCATGATGCCTATGTCATACTTATAATGACATCAAAAAGACGCTTAAAACACCTCAAACACTTGATTTGGAGGAAGAGGGATGGTTAATTGGAGTTATGTACCTCTTGCCATCTGAAAGAACCATTGAATCTGGGTTTTTAGAGGAGAGTGCCCCCTTATACCTCTCTCAGGAGCACTGGCGCTCCCCTATAGAGTCTTAGGGAGCATTATAATACTGAACAACTCTTCTAGAGGAGCGCTATTGCTTTTAGGAGTGCTGGTGCCCCTATAAAACCTACTAGGGAGTGCTATAGCACTCTGATGGACCTTTTGAGGGAGCACTGCCTATTCTGGGCAGCAGTTGGTTTGTTGAGGAGAATAAGAGGAAGATCTTTTCAATCTTGGAAGGCAGTTGGATTCAAACCCTTGGTCCAGCCATGATCTTAGGGAAGATCTCTGACTCAAGGAGGAGAATCCTCAACTTACCCTAAAGATACCTCAAGAGGTTGGGCCTCTCTAAACCTATATAAGAAGGCTCCCTCATGGTAAAAAGGAGGAAGAATTAGAAGCATGAAACCTATGATCTCATAGGAAACACACAATGAACTAAAGGAGAGTAATCAATGAAGTTGCTATCATCTGGATCGTGGATCTTTCGAGCAAGGGTTAGACAGAGAGGATTTGACGAAGCTGCTGCATTCACATCTACGGTTGTAAGTTTCTTTCGTTGTTGTTCTCATCAATATGACACGCTTGGCCTGTTTCTTTCTAGTTTGTGTTTAATCTCACATGAACTTGTCTCTAATAGATAGGTCTATTTCAAGCTAATATCAGTAGAGTAGGAAGTGGTTTGTACTCTTGTTTGTCTATAGGGCTTATCGAGGAGTGAAAGATTAGAGCTCAACTCAGAGCGTGTAGGGACAAACACCGACAAAAGGTACTTCTTTTATCCTTCCTCCTCATACATTAGTTTATATAGATCTAAAAGGAAGTCAGTGTCCATGATAATCGTCTTCTGTCTTAAGAGTTAAGAGTCTAGCTTTCAAGAGGAGATCTACCTGTTCGCAGGGAGATTTTCCTTCAATAGAAACTGGCAACTCCACTGGGGAGAGTCGAATCAAAAATTTTGGTTTTGATTTTTACTCATAGACCTTGTCTTACCCTTTGATTGTTTTTAGACCTTGTTCCAGACCTTGTTCACCCCATTTACTTGATTTCATATGCTGATTGACTCCTTACCCCATCACACTCAGCTTGATTGTCAAAATTTGACTGAAATTTTGGGTTTCTGGACATTTTCATGAATTTTTTAAGCCTGCTGCCCCTATGACCATGTTAACATAGCACTATAACACTTGGTGCCCCTTACACCAGAGTGCCAACCCTATTTTAGAAAAAAACCTTTCCAGAATTGCTTTTTCTAGGGTCCAATCTCTGTGTTTCACTTGCTGAGCCTCTTTATGAGTCAATGCTTCTTCCCACTGAACTTTGACATCCTTCCTTCTAAGGAACAAATGCCTTGCTGTTCAGATTTTGTGGCCTTCATTATTTTTTGAGTTTTTCTGCTGTTGGGAGTTTGAAATCAATCCACTGCTTTTTCTCTCCTATCTGACTGAGAAAAAAACTCTGGTGAAGGACATCAGAAGTCTATGAATCTTCTCATTTGGTTTTTTTAAGGTCATTGTTCTTGAACATCTCTCTTTTGTGTGAAATTCTTGATTTTATTTGTTATCTTTGTTTTCTTTTTGCTTCTTGTTTTTGATCATAGCAAGAGGGTGTGTTGTTTGTACGAAACCTGCTTATGCTTTTCTGAGTTTCCTTGATCTAAAAGGTTAATTGGTAGGGGAAGTGTAGTATTGAATTAATCATTATTCACACACAAACAATAAAGAGACACCTTAATGATTGATATGCATATTAGAAGACATTTCTAAAAAGTTTTAGCATCACATTGGATTTGATTGAGAAAATTTGTTTGAGGACATTCCTTATTAGTGTTTGATAGTGAAAACAACTCTCTCTCTCTCCCTTAAATAGACATTCATCGAAAAGAAATGACTACTTATCATGTTTTATGCATTTTTTCGGGATTGAGTCATCATTCCATCCGTTTCACTTTCATACACCCCTTTTTGAGTAAAGAACAACTGTAAAATGAACGCTAATTAAAAACTATCTAGAACATTTTTTTTCTAGGATCTTCCACCAACAATAGACTAGGATTGGCACTTTGGATTAGATTGTGAGCATGAATCTCCAAAGCTTCCAAAACAAACATTAGCATCCTGAGCTATGGAGAGTCAAATCCAATTGTCTTATAAGTTTGTTGGGATCCCCCTCTCACACGGGGGTTACACATGAGGTCGCACTCGGGAAAGCTACGGAGATTATCCCTCTGTGGTTTGACTGATTGTAGTAGTCACATCGTATTATGGGGGTCACTTAAAGGTATACCCACAATGTTGAGTGGAAGCCTTTCAAGTTGATTTCAGGCTAGATACGCTACCCTTATGTTCGGATTGGACTATCGACTGTACCCGCCCAGGGGCTGACTGAAAATTGGTAACCTTAGTAGCCACAATCTTTAGGGTCTTACACAAGGTGACAGTGAAGGGAAGTCTCACTGTACCTGGAACAGACATTGGTCAAACTCACTTGGGCTCCTTGGAGGGTAAATCCACAATTACTGTGTGGAAGCTTGCACCAAGGTGAAAGTCCGTTAAGTAGGTCGCTATTGTAACTGTTCCACCATATCCCCGCCCCTTCTTGACTTGATCATGCGATGTTGTATTTCATCACCAACTAGCATGGTCATCGAGAGAAGGTTTTGTTTGCTTGGTTGTGATTCCTAGATTCTATTAGCGTATGCTGTTTCTTTTTGGTAGTTGGCCATAGATTTTTTTCATCGATTTATTTTCACCAACATCGACCCTCCACATCGTTCATGTAGGGTACAGGGACTTCCTCTAGAAAATATGGAAGATACTACCCCTTTACCCCCTCATTCTATGGAGGAATCTCCTCAACAGAGCGAGGTTCACGACATTATAACCTCCCAAGAAGAAGTTCCCACCTCTTTAGAGAATTTTCAAATTGTTTCAGAGTCTCTGGAGGTTTTCCGCATTCCTGAGGGATATGAGAGACGTTTTCTCCAATTGAACTCAACCGACGAATTTGTCGTTGTCAATCCTTCTGACATTCCGACTGGGTCTCATTCAAATCCTCTAGTTAAAGACCCCTTTTGGACCACAGATGTTGTTCGAAGCCCACCACGCACGGTGCAGGATCTTTATGGAACAAGAATAGGTGTCGATGTGCCTGTCACCTACACCATACCCTTAAATCATTTTACCGGTACTACCATTTTTTCAACTACACTGTCCATTGATCCGAACACATCATTTGTTGGCCCAAGGTCCACTTTTTCTCTCCAAATGGCCCACTCTACAATGGTCCCTCACGTTCCGACTATTCCTGCCGGTAATGTAGTGGTTATCCAAGCTACAACTGGCACACCACTAACACCTAGACCTTCATCATCACTCCCTTTTGGGTACATAGCATTGAATTCTTCCATTGTCACTACTACCCAAGTTATGCCTGGAAGTTCTATACCTATACAACAACCCGGAGGGACCAGTCTTGGTGGCTTTAATCCATTAAGCAGCACCAGTCAGTCATTTACGTCTGGTTCCCAAATTCTGAGAACTCCACTTCATGCTAGGGGGCATCCTCCCTCTAGAGGACAACTTCCATTTGGAGGGAACCCTCATGCTGGGGGGCATCCTCAAACCAGAGCCTACCATCAACCACATGGACAAAATGTGTCTACAACACCCAATCCATGGAATATCCCTTTTCTAAGAAATCCACAGTTCTCAGGGGGACACAATCCTCAAGCTCCACAACAACCTCTTCCCCCTCAAGGGACTCATCTATATCCTTCTTATGGACAAACACCAAATCCGGCTTACAATCCTCAAAACCCATCCAGTTATCCTCCACTCGCACATGTTTCTCAAACCCCCTCAAATCCTGTGTACCTTGGTCAACACCAACCTTATACAAGAGGACCCACTGGTTACAATTATCCACCTAACCCAGTGTATGGTCCTACTAGTGTTCCTATGCCACACTAGTATCACCCGCAGGTTAACCAACAACTACCTTTCCTGGCGGTTCTGGATCTCCCAGACTTGTCTCGGTTAACGAATGATCCTATTTTTCATTCTCCGGTCTGGCCAACTATCCCAGCTAAACTTCCTTCTAATATTCCAAAATTCGATGGAAAGTCTAGAGAAGACCCAAACAACCATGTGATGAATTTCCATTTTTGGTGTTCATCGAACTCCCTCATGGATGATTCTATACGTTTGCGTCTTTTCCAACGAACAATTACGGGTTTTGAAGCAAAGTGGTATATTGAACTACCACGTGCTTCTTTTCACGATTTCAACTCCCTTGCCATGCCCTTCCTCACACATTTCCAACTACCCATTCGATATGAGACGAGTACCGAACTATTGACCTCCCTTCATCAGACAAACTCTGTACATATCTCTGATCATATTCATGAATGGAGATGACGACGAGGGTTAATCAAAGCGATCATTCCTGACCAATTATTAGCGGAATGGTTCACTAAATCACTATTACACCCGATTGCTTGTGATGTCGCCATGGGTGGTGTAGTCACCGAGGAAGAAGCTATTGCTCGAGCTCAGTACTTAGATTTGGTTTATTCACAATCTGGTACTTTGTACGAATTGATACCAAATGCTACCCATGCCACTACTGATCCATCCAAACCATCGTCTACCTCGCACGCGGATGGAGTCATTGGCATCCAAACCATCGTCTACCTCGCACGCGGATGGAGTCATTGGCTCCGTCAAAACCCAATCTACTTCCCAGTCGACTGGAACAACCCAGCGATCCACTTCGACATCCGCTCCCAGTTCGACCACACCCTCTTCTACCTCCGTGAGATCGGAAGA
>CBVK0100357335.1:0-12824 GCA_900067695.1 Picea abies
AAGTATGGCTGGGAACAATACAATGGCTCTTCAAGGGAGTTCCTAGTAGCAAACCCATTCCCGAGGAAGACCACTTACTAGGGCGCAATGTTAACCACCAAGGTGAAATTGAGAAAAAGGCAAAATGTCCAAGCATATGTCATGAAATATAAATCAGTCTAAGATACAACATACTCAAAATGCCTCAAATATTGAAATGACACTCACCATAATACTTGAATTGTGTGCTTCACCTCCTAGGGTTAGGGTTTTGTACATCTAGGGTTCTTGATTTATGTTAAAAGGCCATTCTTGTGGCCCATTGTATTATCTTTCTACGAATGAGTATAGACGACGTCTCTTTCTCTTCAAAGATAAGCTACCACCATTCTAGCCAATTTGTGTTCTATAATATTGTGTTATTTTATTCATTAATAGAAGTTGGGTTTCACTGTATTTATGTGTTTTCTGCTATAATTTGTTTGTATTTCATTTCGTTCTTAATATAATCTAGATCAGTGGTATCATAGCAGTCTGCTCCTTGTTATTTCTTAGTACATGTCCCTGATGAGGTTTGGGTATAGAGAGTTGGGTCTCGAGCTAGTTTCACTTGGATAAAATCACTCTCGCCATCCTAAGAAACCTTCCATGGTGAAAGAAAAGAGAGACGATGGAGTAGGAGATCCTTTCAAAATGTTGCTCGAGGAATCCCTCACGCGACAACATAATGAGATGATGGACAACTTTGCAAACTTCCTTCGATGTTTGCTAACGATAGGTGAGGCACCTTCAACAAGCAACCGCATTTTAGAGGTGTGACACCCTTCAAGGTACAAGTTAACTTTGATATCCCCTTATTTAAAGGCCATATATATGTAGATTCTTTGGGGAAATGGATGAATCTATTAGAAGGGTATTACTTTGTTCAAAAATTGTGTGACACTGAAAAGATCACCTTTGCTCTCCTTGAATCCCTCTCCCATGTCAAAGATTGGTGAGAATGTTACTAGGAGAGACATAATGAAGAAGAGTCTATGGCATATGGGACAAGAGCCACTTAGGAGACCTTTGTAGATGATCCAGATATTTTACTTGGCTAATTAATGGCTTGATTAATTAAAGAGTGTGAAAACCAAGACAAAAGAAATACATAAAGAGTCCATGAGCAATAACGATAGGCAACAAATAAATAATAATGACACAAAGAGATGATAATGGAGTTCACCCAGTGTGGGATACGTCTCTGAGTCCACTTCCAATGGAGTGGCCTCTTCTATTATGATGCAAAAATGACAAAATTACATCAAAGTCTTCAATCTCAAAGTTGGTCTTCTACTTTGCTACCACACAATGGCTTCCAAAAGCCTTTTAAATATATCTCTCCCTTTTACAATTCACCAAGAGGGCTTACAAAGCTCATATCTCAATACTACAAAAGAATCATAGCAATTCTTTATAAATCCAACCATATACTCTCCATGCTAATGGCAAAAAATGCCTTTGTTTAAATAACAAAGGTCGATGGTTTTAGTTTCTTAGTAGATCCAAAATTTATGGCTTTGTAATATTTGATTAACCAAATGATATATCATAATAACCATATAATATATATGGTTTATTATAATGACCAGAACAATGTATATATATATATATATATATATATATATATATATATGATTGACCCAATCTAATTTGGTTAGTTTGTTATATGGTGTATTATAATCACCACATGTATCGATTTCATACCATAATATATATGGTATGCAACCAAAAGATTCAAAATAACCATATATGGTTCAAAGCTCCAAATCCACAATCATAGGAATATTTTAGGCCAGTGGAATATTTGGCTAACAAAATATGTGATATTTGGCATGTTGACCCATGTGATGTGGTGCTCAGTTGGCTATGTATAGCGGTGGTTTGGTTATAATATAGAATATGTGGGTGGACATGTGGGTTTAGAACTTACAACATAACAATATGTGACCTTAAATAAAATAATGCCAACAACTTTTAATAAGTAACAAGTTGGTGTATTGCTTGTGGCATGGTTGTTAAGACTTTGGCACTGGGGAGGTCTTGGGTTCAAACCTCCCGCCGACAATTTTGGACTGGATCATGCCCGGGTGGCATTTTTGGGGGTGCCACAAGTCACCACCATATTGGTCCATGTGTCACCACTGGATTGGTCTAGTTGTCACTGTGTCTAGTCAACACTCTTCCACGTCATCACCTACCATGTCAACTCTAGTGCCACATCATCACCTGCCACGTCAGCTCCAGTTCCATGTCATCATCTGCCACGTTATTGCATAGACAACACCACCTCGATGCCATGTCACTTGCTAGCTCGGATGCCACATCATGCCTCTACCACGCCCTGTATGGTTTCCATGTGTCACTTTGTACCACTGCCACATGTCACCTTTATCCTTCCTTTTGTCTTGTTTGACAAAAACTTTAGAATGTGATATCTTTCTCATATGAATTCTATTTGATCATGTTCAAGTGGCATCAGAAAGCTCTCGTTGAGCTCTTTTTCATGGCGACCTTTTCATTGATTTTTGAGACCTTTGAATTTTGAGGTATTCTGGATCCTCCTGGATCAGTAGATGCCCTCAAAGAGGAGTTCTACTTTGTCAAAAAGTATGATGACCAATACATGAGATGGATGACTCTACATCAACAAAGAGACCAGATGGTGTTGAAGTACACTAACATCTTCCATACCTTACACTCAAAGTTGGGTATCAAAGACTCTGAGCGACACTTAGTTTTGAAGTACCACAGTGGCCTACATAGGTACATCCAAACATAGATGGACTTCTTGGAAATATCCTCTTCGGGAGCTGCTTATCGATATGTTGTCAAAATTGAGTAGAAATTTAAGTATCAGAATAAGCGAGAGTTCGGGTCTGCATACTGCAACAACATAAGCATGGAAAAATTGGTCGTAACTCTTAAAACAAGGGACAAAGCAAGGAAATCCAACCTCAAGATAGCTAGTCCAAGTTGTAGGCAAAAAGGGTAACAAGGAGACAAAGAAGAACACTAGAAAATGGTGCGAGTTCCACAAAATCCCTTAGCACAACACTGATGAATTCCACTTAAAACAATCATTATTGGCGAAGCTTAGAGAAAAAAAGTCAGACCCCAAATCATAATCTGATCCAGAGTAGGATAAGGGAAAGAGGATCATCGATGCAGAATCTAGTGCTACTCTCGCAACAAGAAATACCCAACTAGATGATTCAGAGGAGCTTGAGGAAGGGGAGCGCCTCTTCCATTCATAAATGTGGGTGAAGGGAACCCCACTACATTTCATTATCGATAGCGAGAGCCAGAAGAAATTGATCTAGGTCGAGGTCATCAAGATATTGAAGTTGCCAACGATGCCACACCTCCAACCATACATCGTCGGTTGGTTGAGCCAAGGACAAGACCTTCATGTTAACCAACAATGTCACCTATCTTATGGCATCAAGCCCTTAAAGATGAGGTATTGTATGATGTTACTCTACGTGAATTTTGTGATGTTCTTTTAGGACAACCTTATATATGGAAACACCATGTTGTTTATGAGTCCCAATCCTGTAGTGTCATTATCACTCTGGGGGGTCATCCCTACAGGTTACCTAAGGTAGTTCTGACTACTGTAATTTGATTAATCTCAACCAAACAATGTCGAAAAGTAATCTCACAGACTGTGAAGTTTGTCTTCTTCATGGTTCAATCAAAAGGGGAATGAAAGGTCATTGTGACCACCACATATTCAACACACCGTCTCTCTACACAACAAAAATAAGTGGACAATCTTGTAGAGGAATATAGAGACCTCTTCACTTCACCTATAGGAGTGCCTCTGCACTATTAGGTCAAACATCCCATTGATTTGATACTTGGTTCTCCCTTTCCAAATGATCTAATATACATACACTCCCTTTTGGAGAATGAAGAAATAAAACATTGAATTCATGAGCTCATCCGCAAGGGCCACATTCAACCAAGCTCCTTACCTTGTGGGAGCCTAGATGTGTTGGTGCAGAAGAAGGATGGAATGTGGTGGCTCTGTATTGATTATAGATCCCTAAATAAAATCCCTATGAAGAACAAATAACCGATCCCCTAGATTGACGATCATCTTGATTAGCTCAAGGGTGACAAGTTCTTCACCAAGATCGATTTAAAGTCGGGCTATCACTAGGTTCTGATATAATCAATTGATGTATGAAAGACAACCTTCAAATCTAAAGAAGGCCTCCTTGAGTGTTTGGTCATGCCTTTTGGCTTCACTAATGCTCCAACAATATTCATGAGGATGATGGATGATATCTTGCAACCGTTCACAAACTCTTTTTTGGTGGTCTATTTGGATGCCATCCTCATCTTCATTTAGACCTAGGCAGAGCACTACAACACATTCAACAAGCCTTGAGAACCCTATAACAACACAATTTATATGCCAACTTGGAGAAATGCTCATTCGACATGTAGAGAATCCAATACTTATGATACATCATGAATGAACATGGGGTGCATATGGACCCATCCAAGATCCAATTCATTCATAATTGGATAACCTCAACAACTCTAACAGAGCTTTGCAGCTTCTTGGGCCTTGCCAACTTCTACCACATGTTTGTGTTGAGTTTCTCTCATATATCTTGGCCCTTAAGTCAAGTGACCAAGGGGGGATCCAAAGGAAAGTTTTCCTAGTCTAAATCAAAATAGAAAGAATTCCAAGATCTAAAAACCTGCCTTTATTCCACACTATTCCTCACATTTCCAGATCTACAACAACCGTTCAAGTTTGATATAAATGACTCTAACTATGCTATCAATGTCGTCCTCACTCAGTAGGGACATCCAGTTGCCTATCACAGTGAAACACTGTATGATATTCTTCCAAGGTACCCCACCTATGACAAAGAGATGAACTCCATTATGCAGGCATATTGATAGTAGAAGCATTACATTCTAGGCAAGGAAACAATCATCCACACTAATCACAAATCTTTGCAATTCATGCATACACAAGGAAAGCTACAAAATGACCACCACCATAAATGGTCCACATACTTGCAATAATTCCACTTGAATATTAAGTACAATAAAGGCAGTGCCAATCGTGTTGTTGACTGCCTCAATTGACCCTTCTTTGTGGCCCTCAACACAATCCTTAACTCTCATGGGAACGATACCTTTGGGTGGCCACAATTATACAATAGTGACTCTAACTTCGCTGCTACATTTTAGACCCTAAGTGTTAGTAAACAAATTTTGGACTTCCATCTCCAGGATGCACTCTTGTGCCATCTCAACCATCTTTATGTTCCTTCAAGAAAACGTGCAAAGCTAATATGGGAGGCACATTATAGTTAGGTGGTAGGGAACTTTGGGGTGAAGAAGATAGTAGCAGTATTTCGAAATAATTTATATTGGCCGAAACTTCAACATGATGTCGACTTGTACATCATGTCATGCACTCCTTGAGCCATAGCTAAGCCATCCATAAAGAAGTACGGTCTGTCCACTCTTATCCCTACACCAGACAAGCCCCGAGAGTCCATTTCCATGGATTACATGCCAAGGTTTCCCTCCACCAAACATGGTCATGATTGTGTTTTTGTAGTCATTGATCGGTTCTCTAAGATGACCGTTTTAACACCCTGTAAAAAGAGTATCACAACTGAGGCCAATGTTAAACTCTTCTTTATGCATGTTTGGGTTCATTTTGGGATACCATATACCATCATTTTAGATAGGGATAGTAGGTTCCTTAACACATTTTGGTCTAGCCTATGGTCTTTGATGGACACCAAGTTGACCAAATCGACTGCCTTTTATCCCCAAACAAACAAACAAATAGAGGTGGCCAACATGATTATTGTGCATATCATGCACATGTACAACTCCAAGCATCCATATACATGGGAAGAGAGCCTCCCATATGTTTGACATAACTATAACATATCCCTCAACAACTCTATTGGCCACAACCCGTTTTCAGGTATGCTTGGGGTTCCAGCCATTAGCCCCCATTGATGTAGCTCTACTCGTTCCAGATTCCTTGACAGAGTCTTCCCACACTCAGATTCAGGCATAAAAAGTGGGAAAATTCATTGAATAGACACAACACCTCCAACAACAAGTTCATGATGTCTTGGAGAAGGCTAATGCCAAGTATAAGAAACAATATGACCAACATCGAGTTCCTCACAAATTTCAGGTTGGTGACAATGTGTGGTTGCATTTGTAGAAAGAGCACCTCAAAGGCTTCCACAAAAAGATTAGACCACTCTGATACGAGCCTTACACCATCACCAAGGATATGGGTGATAATGCTTTTGAATTGAGTATTCCTCCTTTCCTTGGCTTGCACCCAATATTTAATGTGGAGTTGCTCCGACCCTATTTTCCACCTCTATTGGAGACCTCGAAAGTGGCCGAGCAATTGGTCCATACAAAACTCAATCCCAAATGCATTTCATGGGCTCTAGTGGATCATATCATGGAAACCAAAATGAAGGGAATTCACCAACATAACATACAATTCTATTAGGTTCTCAAAGCAAGACAACTACTTCAACACGACAAGTGGCTCACCAAGGTTTAGATTCAATAAAATTTTCCCCATCTCTTGAGGGAACTTTATGAAATGGGGACCATTGCTTCCTATGGGGGGAGGACTGATCCAAGTGGATATTGGTGGCCACCCACCTCTTCCACTAAATTATGGTTCTCCATCTTGGTTGTTTTTGTTATGATTTTTGGGTCCTAAACTTCCGAGGCTGTTTTGAGGTCCTAAATGATGTTTTTTGGCCATTCGGGGGCCTGAGATTGTGATGGAATTCCCAAGCCATGCTAATAATTTCACTTCTCAATTTTATCTTTCCAATGAGCTACTAAACACCTCAAACGAAGATTGTATGGAAACTTTTCACCCCTGGGAAGTTGATGCATCAATTAACCACCTTGGGGCTCGGAAACCTTTTGGCACTTCACCTCCTAAGATTAGGGTTTTGGACCTTTAGGGTTCTTCCTTTATGTTAAAATTCCATTCTTGCGTCAACTAACCACCTCGAGGCTCAAAAACCTTTTGGTGCTTCACCTCTTAGGGTTAGGGATTTGGACCTTTAAAATTCTTTCTTCATGTTAAAAGGCCATTCTTGCGGCCCATTATATTATCTTTATGTGAATGAGCATAACCAACATCTCTTTCTCTTTAGAGATAAACTACCACCATTCTAGTTAGTTTTTTTTATACAATATTATGTTATTTTATTCATTAATAGAAGTTAGGGTTCAATGTATTTTTGTGTTCTTTGCTATAGTTTTGTTTGTATCTCATTTTGTTCTCGATATAATCCAGATCAATGATAGTCATTTTCTTTTTCTCTCCTTCCCATTTTAGCCTTTATCATAGTTATGACAATTGTGCTCAAGCCATGTTATCCAATGCCTTGAGATGGGGACATGGAGGTAGCCACCTTGGTCTAAGTATACATGCAACAATGTCCCCTTTCAAGAGACAAGAATTTATCACAATGCACTGCAAGGAAAACACCACATAAAAGATGTTTTAGTGGAGGCTTTTAGTGTTACAAGTTTAGGATTTTTTTTCAAAAAATCTCTGCTAAAACCTCTGTTTTTTATAGTGGAGGTTTTAGCAGTCGATGTACACATATTTTATTGTGCACCAGTGTGTCTAAGATATTACTAAAGCCCTAGTTCCTGTAAGATATTTTAAAAACACCAATGCGACTTATATACTATTGTGTATAGGTGCAAATTTTCTGCTATTGTGCACTAGTGCTTAAATATGTATGAAATGCATCATTGATTTCAAATGAATATAATGTATTGATATCTTTCAATGCTGAATTGTTTTGCATTGCGGGTATGCACATGGAATTTCTTGTTTTTAAAAATAAAAACTCTATAATTATGAAAAATTAAATATTTTTAAGAGTAATATTTTATATTTTAATTAATGTGTTTGGATATAATCATTGCATTAATGCATTGTATCATTTAAACAAATATACACGTGGATTACACCTTCTTTCAATGTAAAAATGGAAATCACCCATATATTTAATCAACAACATAATACTACAATAAAAAAGGAAAATCATTTTATAATATACAAATAAGGGACCCTTTGTTATACAAAATGGGACAACATGAAGGTCCATGATAATCAAAACGTCAATAAATAATCGTTATAAGTATTGGTAACCCATCGTCACACGAGTTGGGACAATATGTCAACATTAAACAAAAAGTTTGATTTTACAGAAAAATATTCCAAAATATAAAACTTGAAACATTCAATTATATTGGTCATCGTTCCTCACTCGAATTGTTTCCATTGCTCATTCAATTATATTGATCATCATTCATAACTCAAACTGGTGCTATTGTTTGAATTGCTTGCAAGCCTAATTTCTTCATCACTTACATGGGATATTGTACTTGGGTTATTTGCAATGTCTTGTTAATTAGCTTGATTTTGTTTCACCTCTTCATGTTCCATCTACAAACATGGAAAGAAAGTATAATGAATATATCTACATTTATAATATAATATATGCAATTGTATCAATGGAAAAGCATACCACAAAAATGAGTGTTGAACATGTTCCTAGTTCTTGGATTCATTAGATTGATTTTTGTACTTTAAGTGAAAATAAAATCTAATAGAAGTTCTTTCCACTATATCCCTCATACTTTTATAAAATATTTTTCCACTTTCATTAACTTCCAACACCAATCGAGATGAACTGATGACTAATTCATCATCATTTACATCATCCGTAACTTTTTTTCTTCTTAGAAGGGCCTTCTCTTCCCTTGTTGTTGGTCCTTGCACAACATTCAATATATATGAAATCGAATGTTTGAAATCTTTTAGCTAGTATTGTTAAGAAGTGCATTATTGGTAAAAGTCAAAGAAAAACTTCATGTTCATCACCTTTTGATCCACCTAATTTCCTATTTGAAAATTTTCCTTGTTCTTGTTGCCATAAGTTTTTTCCCTCGATATTTTACTAGCAATCTTCTAATAATAAAATATCTATACAATGAAATATCTTCTATCGGTTTATTTACTACATACCACGCACCATTAAAATCGAAAACATTTAAAAAAAAAATTAAGAGGGCCAAGTGGTGTGATTTATAGTATATAACACATTGGTGCATATTTAATGTACAATATGCACCACAAAACTTAGTTTTAAAAAAATAACTTGCCTAAGTCGTGCATTATAGAGCAAATGATATACCAATGCATATTGAATATTCAATGCGCACAACGAAACCTAGAAACATATTTGTAAAATAAATCTTGATAGGGATAGAGTTTGAGATCCAAAGCAACAAGGGGGCCTAATCCATTAAAATAACCTTTACCTCAAAATAACCATTGAGACCTACAAATACCTGAAACCCCAGAAAAAATTCTCATTGTAGAAACTAAACCCATACAACTTGGGTTTATAGTGATATAAAATAAAATGGAAGTAACAATAAGGTTCGAGTTTGCAGTGTTGAAGATGTCTCTGAGACCCTTATATTTTGTTGAGATAAAGACAATGAAATTCCATACTTGAAATTTCCCTTTTGTATATTTGTATGCAACCCATATTAGTTATTCTATCTTTTAGAAAAATCTATCCATTCCAATCTCTTACATGGGATATTTGTCTTGCACATGTCTTCCTTCTAACTTTTGGCACAAAAATGGAATAGGGTTTAGAGTTTGTTTAAATCACTTTTAAAAAATGAAATTCCCACTCTTTTTTTCATTTGATTTTTTGGTGCATCGATGAAAAAAGTGTGGTTTAGTTATATTACAAAAATAATTCCATGTGCGATGCATATTTAATTGTGAGTGCGCCAGTTCACTATATTACCTTAAGTGCACTATAAAATCAATTTTCAACCGAAAATAGAAATGAAAACCTTTATAAATATTATTTTGCATAAATTTTCCTTTGCAAATTCTTTAGCATAGTTATTCCATTTGGTGTGCATATACCTATTGCACACCGATGCATATGTTATAAACAAATGCACCAAATTAAACTAGTCGTATTGTTTGCATTAAAAAGACACTAAAAAATCTATTTGAAGTTAGAATGCTACATACTTCCCAAATTTTCTTTTAAGAATATAGACATGTAAATTACAATACTCCATAGGATACCCAATGATTATTGTAATTTAAAGCTCATGGGATGGGATGTTGTTCCCTTTCAAAAAATATTGTTCATCTTAATATCTGTTTTAAGAGAATGATTTTAGTGCATGGGTAATTTAAATTTAGTACAATATGATTGTTTAATCAAGTTACATATGTATATTATCATTTGAATATGTTGACCCTTCCAATTGTTGGTCTCACACATCCTCTCACTGTCCTTCCATTGATGCATAGTCTATGTTATCTGGTCAACCGAGGTAAGGGATAAACAATTCCAATGCATTTTAGCTTGTGTTCATCAAATGTAAATGACAACACATTTGCAGAACCTTGTATACATTGAAATGTACACAATTTCCTCATTTTCTCTTATCTCTCTTGAATCATCTCAATCATGATTAATATCCCAATGTAAATTGGTGCATATGGTGCACCAAGTTCCAAGTTCACCAAATTCTCCCTTGTCATTTATAATAAGTCCCTCGGATTCTAATCTCTTGTTTTTATTACATATTTATGTTATATATATATTCTATGATGTGACTAATTGAAATAACAAATTTTCAAGAGTACACTTTTACTATAATTTGGGTTTCACCATTATGGAAATGTTATCTTTTTTATGTACAACTTTGTGCCATTTAGAGCTAATATACGATATGTAGTTATTGAGTTAGAAGAATAGTGATTAGAGTTTATCCTTGATGGACTATATATCATAGTCTCTTTTTTATTAATACTTTACACACATGCACTAAATGTAACTTTTTTTTTTAATATAAAGTTACAATTTTTTCCTTGGAAACAAAAATTGTATTTGGTTGTCCACTACACCACTTTATAAATCATTAGTAAGTATTGTGATTAATATGTAACATAATTAAAATTTAAATAATTGTTAATTTGGATTTACTATTATCTTAAACACAAAATTATTTAAAATTTTTTCTTGAACATTCCTAAGTAATATTTTAGATGCTAACCCAATGAGCCTCACGATGAAAAATTAATACTATTGATGGTTTTGGAATAAAAATCACGATGTTCGTCATTAGCAAATTTCACCAACTATTTATTAGTATCAATGTAATCATTAATTCATACATATTATAAATTGATCACATTATCCATTATTAAAAGCATTCATTATATCATTGAATTAGAACTGGAAGCCTTAAATCCAAAATATTTTATTTTGTTTGGTTGAGAAAGAAATCAACGAAAAATCATAAATTTGGATTTCTTTCCTATTCTAGTGCAAACTTAACAATTTATTTCATTTCCTAGACTATTTAATCAAGGGTTTGTGCTTAATTGTTTATCTCTAACCCTAAAAAGGCAAATAAGTCCTGTATCATTGTGCTTCAATATTTTATCTAACATGTTTGGGCTGATTTTAAGGCTTTCTCAAATTTGGAAAATACATAACAACAATAAAAATAAGGTTTGTAAAAATGCTAAAGCTATGTTTTAGTGCTTAAAGGTTCATTATTTCTCATACCTAGCTTCTACTCCATTGCTAGAACATTTCTACAAGTGTATCTTACATTTCTAGTGGTGAAATTCATCTCTATATTGCTTATAATTGGATATCATTTGTTTAGAGATCATTTTGGTGAATTTCGGTGCTAACGTTGAATAAACCTAGGGGGATTCACCTTCTATTTTTCAAGTTCTTGGTTATTACATTTTTATATCTCTTTTGAACTTGATTCTATCTCTATCCCTAGCCAAAACATCCAAGACATCTTGCTCATAAGTGGAAATTCTCTCTATTGGATGCTTTACTTTTCACTCTAAATATGAAATTTTGCATTTATTTGATCATACAAATAGATATGGAAGTGTTGGAAAACCTTAATCTTGTCCTTTTCTCAGTATATGATTGATTGGCACTCAAAGGCACGCATTTCACTATCAATTGTTGTTGGCCAATTTCACTCTTTGTGCCCTAAAAGTAGCTTAAAGTGGTTCATGTTCAATTATCCTCCTGAAGTTTCATTTGCTAGAGTGATAATCATAAAAATCTGAAGTTGTCCTCATTGTTCATCTGTTCAATCAGAACTTGCACACACATCCACTAGCTCCTAACCCTCTTACTTAAGTGGATAATTTGTGGTTTATGCTATTGTTCCTAACTCATTATCTTTAAATCATTTACTCACTTATTGGAATTCTTGTGCATTATATTGTGACACATATTGTGGATTCATTGAAGTAGATCATAATATTGCATGGTTATAATTCAATAAATAAATTTAATTTAAATTTATCAGAACTTGCACACACATCCACTAGCTCCTAACCCTCTTACTTAAGTGGATAATTTATGGTTTATGCTATTGTTCCTAACTCATTATCTTTAAATCATTTACTCACTTATTGGAATTCTTGTGCATTATATTGTGACACATATTGTGGATTCATTGAAGTAGATCATAATATTGCATGGTTATAATTCAATAAATAGGTTTAATTTAAATTTATCATTAATAGGGATACCCCCCTTGGCCTTTAGGAGCTAGCCTAAAGTGAAGGGGACATTGTATTGTGGTGAAAGTGGTGCAATTCTCATCTTGTTTCCCCAAGGTAGCACATGTGGTTGGAATTTCCACTAGGGTGCTAGTTTAGG
>CBVK0100357336.1:0-12824 GCA_900067695.1 Picea abies
CTTGAATTACAGTTCATAAACAAGCTTTATACTTCATAGACATGATTTACAATAGGGCTTGTCCTTGGGGACATTACAACTACTGTCGGTGAAATATAACTTAGAATTACACCAGGCTATATTAAAATAGACATAGGTTTTTGTTTAATCATATATTCTATCTCCACCATGGAATATTGATGATTAGATTTTCAATTTTCTAGGGTAGCATTTATCTTATGAAACTTATAGTGCTTTCATTTACTTGCGTTTCTTCCTGAATGTTATGTAATGCCTGGTTTATTTTTTTATTTAAAAGACAGTCAGGTTACAAGTGAGGTTATTTATAACCCCAACACTAAAGAGGTGATATAACTATCTCCTTAATTGCCTTGTTCCCTAAATCAACATGTTTATTACTATTTTGCACTAATACACTTTATTGTCGAAAATATTTTTTTTTCCTTACTGGTGCACTATGTGATGGTTGATGAGGATGATTAAATGGTTTCTTCCTAGGATCAAAATTGTCCCTGATTTTATGCTTACATGACTTTGTATTTTCATACCTTTATTTAAATTAAGTGAAACATAGTTTAACATGCCTTATTACTTCATCCATTATCTTTGGATTTATAAATTCAATTTTATCTATGTATACTTGATGCAGACAATGCATGAATAGGTGAACTTTTTCCTTCTCTCCTATGATATATGGTTTGTATCTCATCAAATTTATGAATTTAGTGACAAAATCCTCAATCGACATCTATCCTAACTTAATATCATGGAACGCCTTAGCCTTTTCATCATAGTACCATTATGTGAGATACTTTTCTTTAAAATATTTCTTGAATAATTTTCATTTCAACTCACCAATCCTAATCTTATTAACTATTTTTGTCTCCTTCCACCAAATGGTATCTTTACCATTTAGTTGGTACAAATCTAACCTAGTCCTCAAATTTTCGAGATAATTATAGATATGGAAATATTTTCCCATGTTCAGAAGCCAATATTTTTCTCCCTCATCAAACTCACCATAAAAAAATGTATGGTCTGATCTTTTTAAACTCACAAAACAATTGATTCTCACCCCACTTCATTTTCTTAGTTTTGTGTAGAGTATTTTGTAAGGTGTTTTTTTAATAGTTATCCTCACTAATTCCTTCAATTAACAACTCTGTTTTATCACTAATAAATGAATGATCTTTAATCTTGTGTGATTATTCATTGGAAAGTTCCCTTTTAGCATTGTTAGAATTCTCTCCTATGTTTTTGAATTTTTTATATCAGTGACATTTTTAAGTAGGATTTCATTCAACTCTTCTTGTTCTTTACTCGCTTTGAGTATTTTTTCATTATCTTCCTTGATACTTTGTAATTATGTATTTATGCTACACATGGTTTCCAATATCCTATAGATTTATCTTGTGGTTGTTATTTTTTTAGTTCCACATACATGTGGGGACCATTTGGTGTTGATTTACCAATTTCTTCAGCCATGATACTTGTTATTTCATTTTGATATGTGCAAAAATATAATTGACATCAATTATTTTATCTTTAAGAAGAGTTATATATATATATATATATATATATATGAAAAACTTATGTTCATTTTGAGCCCATAAGGTAATGTTTGAACCATGCTCTACTACCAATGTGTAATGACACCAATTTTCAATCAATGGTTATTGTTTTTTTATAATTCTTGATAAACATAACCTCATGTTGTTATAATTTTAATGGCTCTTTTACTTAAAGTGGTTAAAGAGTATATTTACTTATATTCTTAATCATATTCTTGTCTAATTGTAATACCGATACCATGACATGATACATATTCTTTTTATCCAAGCGCATATCATGATTCTCACATTGATTGTATCGCCATCATCAACAACATATCCTCTTATCAAGAGGTATTATTCCTCTTCCCATTAATTATTATGGTTATAATTTTATTCATTGGGATATTCGTGAGCTAACGTATATATTTATGTTACATGTAGAGACTTTCCTCACCAATAAGAACTTGACCCATTGCAAAAAAATATAAAGGTAATATTCTCTCATTTAACAAATTATATACCTATAAGTAAATTTGATTTCGTCTTCTATCATTAAATTAGTATAACTTTACCATGCTTAACCAATTCACAAAATTATTAATTTGCCGCTCCCACACTAGATTTTAACCTATTATTAAAAGGAAACGATCATATAAGGTATCCAAAATGTTTCCATAGATGAATACCTCCATATGCACCTTTATTAACATGCTCATGTTTGTTTGGGTATCTGACTTAGGGTTATAATTGGGTGCAAAAATCACAATTATATCCAGTCCCCAATGCATCATTATATGAAGCCTTAACTCAAGCATGTACTCGCTAAGCATTGAACGAAGTGTGAACTTGAGTTGTTTGATGTCCGGTGGCTTTGGTTAACCAAGTTGGAAGATTTAGAATAATCCATGTTGTGTTGCTAGCTTTAGATATGACAATCTATTCACACCAGTGCTACCATCACTTAATGACAATGTCTTACCCAATCCTTGTTATAGTTCATTGATATCCAAAATATTGAGGGAGAAGTCACATGGTCTTCTCATTCGAGGGTTTTAATGGTTTACTATCCTTACTTGCAGAAAACGTTATCATGGTTCACAATAGTGTAACGACACGTCTAATACAACAACGAATAGTGATGTATAATAGGTAAAACACAAATTGCATTAGGAAATTAAAAACATCACAATATAATTAATCACATTACAAGTTTACATTATCATAATTATTATCGACACAAATCAACACATTAAAATAATTGTTAGCGACACATGATCAACATATAATCATAAATAACAATGCGATTCAACACATCATGCTCTTGAAGAACAATACAAATAATTGATCAACCATGTCACTGAACATTTAAAGAACTACTCGCTCGACCTATCCTGCATGGTTAGAACCTCCAAAACACATAAGAAACGCTCAAGCCTAGGATTCATCCAATTTATTTTGACCACTTAAGGTCCCAGGGATGACAATTGTTATGAGGAACAATTATGTGTCTACATCCCTTAATCAATCACAACTCATAACTCCATTCTAGATTAACAGTCATACATCAACATTATTACATGGCGCAAGAGTAATCTAACTATTAAAACAATCATACATCAACTTTATTTAATGGCACAAGAGGAAACTAATTTCTAAAGCAATCATACATTAACATTACTTAATGACGCAAAAGTAATCTAGTTACTAAAACGGTCATACATCAACTTTATTTAATGGAACAAGAATAAACCAATTTCTAAAACAATCATACATCATTCATCAAATATTCATGACGCGACCAAAATTCTACTATGAACATACATCAATGTAATTGGCGCAATGCCACCTCAGAAGCATTCTACAATAGTTCAACTAGAAATATCGTAAAACAATTGATTGACGCAAATACTATCTATGATGCATTCCAACAACAATACGATTGCAATAACGCATATCATTTAATTGACGCAACATGATATTCTACTATGACAATCATTTTTTAGGCAACAATGAATGTAATTGAGTAAAGGAACATTTCATAAGAATAATAATTTAAGAGCGAAAACACAATCTTAATATCAAGTAACTTAACTATACATCTCTTTTGAATATCTTCTAGGTGTATGTAAGGAAGGGATGTAATCACATATTCATAATGAGATTCATTATGAGAACCCATAAGAAATTCCATCTTCTTTAAGCAACACATTAAATTTTAACAACACCTTTTTCATTACTTATCCATTATGAAACACTATTAAAATCATTCATACTAGCGAAATCCACTACCTTATATAGCCAAAAAGGACAACTTAGATAAAATAAAAAAATCAAATTACTATAATGGGGATCATCTACTTTATATATCCTTTAATAAGGACATGAGGAATCATCCTAACAAGAAATGATTAAGAGTTCAACTACTTAGCTTCCTTTTAAGGACTATAAAATTTATTAATAAATAAAAAAATCAACTTTCACTCATGCTCAACCAAGTTAAGGGTCTTGAAAAAGGGCCAACCGTTTAAGCATGGTAAGGGCTCAATATACCCTTCTACATTTTCAAGGAAGCCCTGACTTATTCAACAATATAAGAACTTATATACTAAATATAAAATCAAGGTAAATATAAAGGAAAACCAATTCTTATTAATACACACCCAAAACTAGACTAACCAAAAATTTAGTTGAGATTTTCGTTTTCATTAAAGAGTGAAGAGAAGGTCGAATCTTCCTTACGCCCTGCATGCCAACTCAACTTCCAAAAGGCATAACCAACAACTTGTTAGAGGAGGGAAACATCGCCAAATTAGTAGAACACTATTAATTAAAGTATCTAAATAAGACAACATTGTTATTTTCATTAAACTGTGGTCCTTAAAAAAGACTCCACTACTGATGTAAAAATGATAAGATTGAATTGGAAAAAGCAAGGATGAACGGAAGAGAAAATATCTGAATGGAAAATGCAGGAGGGGACTCGCAAAAGGGAAGGCGCATGCATCTGTTTGAACGAAACATTCGCTGCCAGAGCAGTAGCTACCAAAACTTCGCCTCAGGGAAGGGAACATTTAAAGGTCGCAAAAACCAAATTTTTAGAAGAAGAATCTCCACAAGAAACTTTGCTAGGGAAGGCACATTTAATTGTTACAGAAAACGAATTTATGGAGGAAATCGCCACAGGAATCTCACTGGTGAAGGTGCAATTAATTTGTTGAAGAAAAATAATTCTGGATGAATAAAATCACCACAGGAAATTTTTGTTGGGGAAGGCGCATTTGATTTGTTGGAGGAAACAAATTTCTGGAGGAAATCGCAGCTCCGATGAGAGGACAAGAATGCGGGTTTTTGTTTTAAAGATTTAAGCATGGGCTCCAAAGTCTTAAGGAAGAGTTGTAGCCTTCAAAACGGTCTTGTGCCTGAGATAAATCAAACAGGGCAACAAGTATTCGATTTTAATAAGGTACATGTAAGTAGCGTCGGTGATCACTACTTATCTTTTAAAAAGGATCCTGCTACCGTGGAGTCAAACAACCCCACTGTGCGCAATCAATAAATTCCAACTACGTAAAGTTACCCACCCAGAAAGGGATTTAATTGTTGAATCAGACGATGACGCTAGTACACGTGGATATTTAAAACTAAGGATTCCATTGGTTTTATCGAAGATAGAGATGAGGAATGAATATAAAATTTTATGCACAATTATAGAGAGGGCCCTTTTATAGGGCCATAATACAGTCCTTGCAATTTAAAATATTTAAGAAGAATCGTGGGTTTAGAGGTGGATATTGTGAACTCAATTCAATCAATTCGTGAAACATTTGCATACAACCTCATTCAATTGAAACCTTGAAATGGATTATAAATAGAGATGAAGGCATCCTTCTTCTTCTTCAATTGAATCTAGATCAAAATTTTTGAATGCTTATAATGATAATCTGTAGAAGAACAGATTTATTCCTAAGTAATCAATGTAATTGTATAAAAATTCTTAAGAAAACAATCTTTAAATATTCATTTCCGATCCACAATCGGTCAATTTTACATATTCAATCATCTAATTACTTAGATCCGATCCAGAATTGGTCAATTTTACATATTCAATCATCTAATTACTTAGATCTTGACAGAATACCATAATGAAGCAGGTTGAATCTTAGTGTTGATCTTCAAGTTCACACAATTTACACAATAAAAAAACTCATTTATACAAATTTAAATCCACATGCAATTACAAATTCAATAAAGTACCATAACCGACAACGAAGAAGGACCTCGAGATGATCTTCGGTGACTAGAATTCCTTCCGATCTCTCGCCTGTTAATCATTGTGACTTCTTTGGTACCTCTCAGCTAGCGTTACAAGTACTCTTCTTCCTCCTTATCCCCTCGAGCTGCAAAGGGGCCACACACACAAAAACCAGAACACTCTATCTCCCAACTTGCCTCACAAGGTAAAGCCACCACTCTCTCTCTCTCTCTCTCTCTCAACCTGGGTATCCCAACTCTCACAAGTAAAATAGTAAAAAATTATATAGCATAACTTTACCCATAACCTATGTCTCCCATTCCCCTCCTTTTCATTTTCTTTCTAAGAGTTTTCTTCATGACAACTCCCCACTTGCACAATTAATTCACTTTTTAATTAGATAAATCAGAATTATTTCCCCATTACATTTGTCACCCTTTCCCCAAGTTACACAAGTAATTCCACATTTTATTTTAATTAAAGTCAATTTCCCCCACTCATCTTAAAAGCACTCCTTAAATCACTACTAGTTGTCTCTTTATTCCCCTTATTTCCAATTAATGACTAATGCTTTAGTAAATCTATGTTGAGTTAAAATATGAGTCTTCTTCTAGTTAGACTAGTGTTAACTAGACTCTAGATACCATTCTATGCATACACCTTCTTTCATCTTTATTCATTTCATATCTTAAATTCCAATTTGGTATTTTCTTGCACATGTGTGTATTAAATCATTCTTTAGGTTTATTTCATTTTTCTTAATTTCTTAAATTGCTTTACCTAATTCCTATTTTGATTTAGTTAATAATTTAGTTTTAGTATTCTTATCAACTTAGGATTAATTTGTGAATAGACTTAGAATTTCAATTGGGGATTCACAATTAATAATTTCAGTCCTTAATATATTAATTAAAGCCAGCAATGCTTAACGATTTTACAAGGTTTAATTATTCTTTCAAGGTTTTCTAGGTCGCCTTGATTCATTGACTCATGTTTCATTTACGCGACGTGCCCTTCAAGATGCACTATGTTCTCTGTCACTCAGCTTTGACTGGTTTTGGTGGTTATCCAACCCTTGGAGTCAATACTCCATTCAAGCGACCTTGTGAAAGACTAATGTATTTTAAGGAATAAGGACCCTCCCTTATTACGCGCCTCTTAGAAATATTCATGAGCGACTTTCTCAGTCTTCCCTTATGATATCGTGGACATCTTGAACTAGGTAATCGTTAACCTACATTTCAATCCACAAAGGGAGTGTTAGTAGGCTGTGACAGGGACTCTGCCACACCTCTCCCGCAATATCCGGTCTATGTGCATGGCCCTTTTACTCATTTTGTGAATCATATTAGAAAGCATTCATCAGCATGCATTCATTAACAAAAAAATTTCAATGATCCATACACAACATCATAATATAATCGATCATATGTCACATATGCATAGATGAAATAATCAAACCAATACAATCCACTCCCTGACTCAATCCGGAGTCCAAGAAGGTCCATTGATACCATCAACATCCACAATCTATCAATTGTCCAACACACTCAAGGAAAAGTCATCAATAGCATATGTCAATACATATATATCAAATAACATTAAATCATAACCATCAACATCATCATAAAAATCCATCAACAGAACATATAATCATTTACTATAATTGGATAACTTGCATGCCAATGTTCTCAAAGAATAATTCAATAACATGTGCTCACAAGAGCATGTTGTTACAATTAGGTACCAATCCTTATTTGTATCCCATGATTCAATATGTCAGCATTTTTCCTCTGGTGTTATATATGTATATATATATTCTATTAATTCTGGAAACTAATGTATGTTTCCTATATAGGTCGGCTATGGTTAACAAATCCCTCACGTTTTCTCTCTAGAAATAATATCACAAGTTTAAGAGTGATTTTATTTGAAAATATCATGATTATTTTGATCACTCTCATACTCATGGTTACTTGCAGGTCCTCTTTGTATAAGAAAATGCAATGATGTCATTTGTTGAATAACTCGACCGATAAATTGAGTTCTAAGGTAAGGTTTCGTTCATTTATTGCCATTCATTTTCATTTGATGTTATATATCATGTGGTTATGATTATAACATTGTACTCTCATTTGTTCATGGTTCCCTATAACACTTGCGCGTACTCTATCTCCAGAAGCCGAGACTGCAGGTACTAGTTTCATTTAGCAACCCACTAAATTTTCTCTCAAAATAATAATAACGAGTTTGACCCTCGATGGTCTCCTTCACAAGATGAACATCAAGTGTGTTATTCATACATTGGGTTCTGTATATGGTGAATGGTTACTCATATGAGCCTCATGTATTATTTCAACTCTTCGTTCTTAGTTCGTAACTCTGGTTTTGGTTACGACTTCTTAAAGTAAACAGCCATCTCATAGTATGCCGATGGGTCTGGTGCAGAGCCATGTATTGAGTACGCATCATTAGGGTAAGGGTTTTTTTTAATGAATAAAAATACTCCCATTTTATTTTATTATTGTTATAATAATAATAATAATAATAATAATAATCTATTTTTAAGGTCATGGTTAAGTCAGTACACCGATTTGCTCAACGATTTGATTGGTAAATTTTACGAAGGTATACATATCCTATCCCCTGACCTCTTAAAAAAAACACATGTTCTTAATCATTAGACCCACTCAAGCTATTATCTATGTGTGTAAATATTATTAATTTCCTTGACTTTTATATGCATTGTGATGTTCTAGTTTTCATATTCTACATAATATTTATTTCATACCATTGACTTGTATATGTATTGTGATGTTCTAGTTTAATACCATGCTTGGGGTCACTGCACTCTTTCAGATTAAAGTCTTTCATGCGCTTCTAAATAAAGAGTTACAGAGTTGCCTTTATATTTAAGGCATATCCTTTTTGTTCTCTATACAAACTATACACTATGGAAAATAATAATTACATATTAAATAACATATATTGTATGCGTGTAGTATTTATTGTACATTGTATAGGAATATTTTCCTTCTTCTTGAACACCATTCTAATAACCAATAAATCTCTTGCGTGACTATCATTATGTAATCTGAACTATTATTCTTTGTTTTATTGTACAATACTTGTAAACAATCTTTCATTTAAATATAAATAATAATATAATAATACATAGATACTTCTTTCTATAAATAAACCTACACTAGGAATATTGTAGAACTAGTATTTCTATTTTTATGGTCATTCGCGCTTCAGATGTATTTTTCTACAATAAAATCATTAATAAATATAACACAATAAAATCATTAATAAATATAACACAAGAATGTCTATTCCTAGTTATAACTAGACATTCTATAGACTATTTATTTTGCATCAAAATCAATAATAAAAAAAACCCCAAAACTTCTATCTTGAGTCTTAACCAACATTGCAATAACTAGAAATTAATTTCTAATGCTATTATTTTTCATTTTCTATCAGATAAGAGAAAGAAATAAAAAAATATCTGAGTTTGCTTCAAAATTCAAGGAGTAAAATGAATAGAATATCTAGTTCCTCCCAATGAGAGACCTGAAAAACTACAATTACATGTTCCTACTACCCTGATCCTTAATATTTATTCCATAGGGACTAAAAATTGTATAACCCTTTCCATAAAAACTTAGATTTTGACTCTTTTTCAGATCCTGTTCACAAGTACTCAACAACGTCCTACCTCCTCTATACTTGAATTTTCTTGTAAAACCAAGAGGAAAAATAACTTTCCTATGTCTTTTTTCAAGTTATCCTCATAGGTAACCCAAGGGAATCTTTTGGGCCTAACTTTGTGCTAGCTTGTTCCCTCATATCCCACATATTTGGGACTAGGTTTACATTTTTCCACATGGACAATATTTAATGGTTTTTATTCCTTTTCACTCTCCCCTAGAATAAAGATTTACTCTTTTTAACTTGATTCTCTAATAATCTTGTTTCTAGTAAATTAAAATAATAATTACCAAAATATTCACCATCATCAATGTTTATGATGATATAATTTTCAAACAAGTATTTTTCCAACTTTCTCAACATAGCCATCAAAAATTAAAATATTCAAGTGTTTATGAATGGAGGGAGATTAGATTTCACCCTCAACCATGTTTCCCAAGATAAGAAAAAATCCCATGTCCAAGAAATATCTTCATGTTGTAGTTAGCCTATCCTTACAATCCTCCAATCCAAGGAAACTCCTCAACTCACCTCCTTTTTTTTAGTCACCTTCCCACAACTCAACATATGCGACGAGTGTTTCCAACACACCTACACACCTCATAATTTCCCAATGAAATGTAAAAAATTCTAACATCCTGCTCTTGCGTGCACATGATTTAACTTATTCTTTGAGGACACTTGCATGCAAGTGATCCAATTTTTAGTATATAATTATTTGTACGCTTATGGATTCTTATGATGATGTTGGATTATGATGTTATGTTATTTGATATCTATGTATAGATAGGTGTTATTGACGAGTTTCTCCTGAGTGTGCAGGACACTTGGTAGATTGAGGATTCTGATGGCATCAATGGACCCCCTAGGACTCTGGATTGAGTCAGGGAGTGGACTGTATATGGTTTGGGTATTTTTATTTTTTTCATATGTGACATATGATCGGGTATATTATGATGTTGTTTATGGATCGTTGACATGTTTCATTAATGGATGTAGGATGAAAATTTATTTCTAATCAGACTCACATTAGGAGTAAAGGGGTCATGCACAACAACTAGATATTGAGGGAGAGGTGTGGAAGAAGTCCTTCCATAGCCTACTAGCACTCTCATCGTGGCTCTAAGTGTAGGTTAACAATTACCTAGTTCAAGAGATCCACGATACCATGAGGGTAGATTGAGACAGTCGCTCACGAAGATTCTAAGGGGTGTACAATAAGGCAGAGTCCTTATTCCTTAGAGGCCCTTAGTCTCTCACAAGGTCTCCTAATGGAGTATTGACTCCAAGGGTTGGAAAACCACCAAAACCAGTCAAAGACGAGTGGTACCCTTGGAGCACGTAGTGCGTCTTGAAGGGCATGTTGCATAAATAAAACATGAACAAAGGAAAGTGGAACCCTTGGAGCACATAGTGTGTCTTGAAGGGCACATCACATAAACAAAACATGAATAAAGGCGAGTGGAACCCTTAGAGCACGGAGTGCGTCCTAAAGGAAACCTCACGATATTTTTATAAAGGTGGGTCAATGAACCTAGGTTCCTAGAAAACAATAATTGTTTTGACATGTTCAACCTTAAAATAATTATTAAATGAGAAATTTTATTAACTATACAATCTGATTAAAAATTCTAAGCCTAGTTAAAAATGTAGCCTAAGTCTAAATAGGGTAAGAAGACTAAAACTTAAATAATAAATTAATAAAAGGGGGATGAATAAAAAACAAGTTAATAATTAAATAGGATAAAAGTTTTATCTAAGTATTTAATTATATGGTTATGTGCAAGAAATACTAAATTGGAAATTAGGTTAAGAAAGGAAATAAATATAAAAAGAAGGTGTAAGCATAGAGAGGAATCTTGAGTCCAGTTAACTAGAGAAGAATCCCACTTTTAAATCCACACTGAATTAGAAAGGTCTAGTCTTAAATTAGGAATAAATGAATAAAATAGAACAATGAGTGATTTAAGTTAATTATATGGTTATGTGCAAGAAATACTAAATTGGAAATTAGGTTAAGAAAGGAAATAAATATAAAAAGAAGGTGTAAGCATAGAGAGGAATCTAGAGTCCAGTTAACTAGAGAAGAATCCCACTTTTAAATCCACACTGAATTAGAAAGGTGTAGTCTTAAATTAGGAATAAATGAATAAAATAGAACAATGAGTGATTTAAGAAGCACTTTTAGGCAATGTGAAGGAAAGTGAATTTTAGTTAATTTAAATTTTTGAAATTTTCTTGTGCATCTATTGAGAGGGTGACAAGTGTACGGGGGAGGGGAAATTCTAAAATTTATTAATTAAAATTGAATTAAAATGTGAAAAAGGTTTGTGTCTTGGAAAAAATCTATAAAGAAACTAGTAAGGAGGAAAAGAGGATGATGTTTGGTATGCATAAAGTTATGCGTCTGGAATTTATTTGACTGTTTTTTCTTGTGAGAGTTGGGATACCTAGCTCGAAAGGAGAGTAGTAGGTCAACCTTACGAGGTGAGCTCGGAGCTATATTTTTCTCTGGTTTTGTGTGTGTGGCCCCTTTGTGGCTCCACGGGCTAAGGGGGAAGAAGAGAACCCCTAGTGTTGGCTGGGAGGTACCGGTGAAGTCTCGACAATTATAAAGAAGGAGTGAGGAGGAATGTCATATGCCGAAGAACATCAACAAGCCATTTCGCCGGTTATGGTACACACATTTAATATTGTAATTGTAATTGAGTTAGAAATGTGTAATGGGTTTTTAAAATTAGTTGGGAAAGTTTGCTTGATATTGTATACTTGGGATTAAATTTAGATGGATTTCCATTTTTGATTATTAGAATTTTCTCACTTGCTTTCATCCTTCCTCAACTCTTGCTTTGAGAGTAAAGAATGTATCTATTGATTAAACTTTTGTTTTCTCCATGGTGACACCCCTGCTCTAAAGTTCAGTAATTGGATCCCTCAGTAATTAATTTTGTTTTTCTCATCGTTGATGTAAGGGGTCTGGCTCTGCACCTGTAATATCCTCAAAATTTAGAATAATTAAATTTTAAGTGAACTTTAGAATAATTTCCATTTTTGGAAAATTCAGATTTGGAAATTATTTGCCATTTATGGAAAATCCAAATTTGGAATTATTATTATTGTAATTAATTATTTGATCAATGTTGGGCAAATATTTGACTAGCCCAACTAACCTCTTTTCTTTTGACACATGTGAAAGACAAACTTTTTATAAATTAAATGTTGGAAGACAAATGAAACAACCAGGTTCAAAATAGCTGACCATGAATCCATGAGTGGGGAACAGGTTTGAGTTACCTCAAGGATGA
>CBVK0100357337.1:0-12823 GCA_900067695.1 Picea abies
TCAATCTAAAATAAAGAGAATAAACATTAACTGTCAGAAAGTGCGTTATCAGATCATGGACATATCATTAATTCAAAGCAATGGTACAACATCAAGAATCGATCTTCAGAATTTCACAACACCATTTATTCATTCATTGTTTTTTTTAGACTTTCTAGACTGTCAGAGTTGTCCTATTACATTTCGATCTCTGTTTTTATAGCTTCCCAATGAAAATAGCTATGCCCAGCCCCTTCGTTTCAAACCCTAACATTATAATAATTGTTTATAACCGTTTATGTTTGGAAGACAAGTAATCTTTCATGATGATCAAGTGACTTCGAATCTCCAAGTACGCCCTATAATCTTGTGATTTGAATAACTAATCTTCATCTCTAGGGAATGTAGTGCCGAGAGATGAAGATTGTATGTGTATGAGTCATCATAGAGATTCGAGTGAGATGAGATGAGATTCTGTCTGAGTGAGCTAGAACATTCTGAATTATGGAGAGTCCTCATCGTATATGTCCTTCACCTGAAATCAAAGAATGTTGCATTTCTAATACAATAAGTCATGAACCCTCTAAAAATTGTATTTAATCATTAAAATAAAAGGAAATTAAGAGATGACCATACGTTACTAGACTTGTTGGGTATTTAGTTGTATGAGTGAAAATATAAATGCGTTTATAAGGTGAGAGAGCGAAATAAAGGGTGTAGAAGTGAATGTAGAGGGTGCAAAAAGTGTTATATTGGTGAGCCAACAAAAACCTTGCGTAATTCAAAAGTCCCTAGGAAGCTAGCATGTGGACATGTGGGTATGTTACTATCCCGTTAACTCCATATTGTGATGTAATCTAAGAAAATATTTGAAACTATCCTAGATTGATCATGTGGGCATGTATGGGCCCGTTACAAAACCTTTAAACTTCCCTAGTGTTTTGATCTAAGAAAGAAAAAATTCAAACACTATCCTATCTTTGTAGCATGTGGGCATGTATGGACCCGTTACAATGTTAAGATGTGTTTGAAAAAGTAAACTAAGAGGAGCCCCAAGAAGGGTTGTTGTCCTCTCCTAAAGGTTTTAATGTTGGTTAAGGGAGATGAAATCATTTCACAATCTTTTTCTGATTCTCAAGATCGCTTGGATGTGCGAGAGAAGAGCATACTAAGCGATTGTTATTCAACTTCTAGTCCCAATGAAAGTTAAATGTGATTAAAAATGATTTCCAACTTATCTTGTGAATCAAAACAAGTCATCCATGTGGCAAAAAGAAAATAAGGGAAATTGATTTTATCCTCCTAAGTGCCTATGTGTTTTTTGACTAACCCCTTTATATGATGAGGGGACTAAGTGTGGTGTAGCTTTAAAACATGCTTAAATCATTTTTAAAAAGGCAAATGGCCTTCCCCACATCTCAACAACTTTACAATGTGAATTTTTGCACAGGTGCACAGGTCTCAGTGGAGACAGAGGCGCACAGAGCGCATGCGCATGAATAGAGACAAGTCAACAGGTGCGCGTGTGCAGAACCGAATTGTGACTTAGGCACATGGGCGCACGATGCGCGTCTGTGGGCCTAAAAACCCATGCATAAATGGCACATGGCTGAGAATGAAAAATCTGAATGGATTTCTCTTAATTCAACATGGAATTGGCTGGTTGGCAGGTCGGCTTAGGCCGGTTAGTGTACCTGCAAGTTAAACAAACTAAAAGAAGAGCAAGAAAAACCCAAATGAGGTAGGAAATTGATACATTTCCCCAGCAGAGTCACCAATCTGTTGCGCCTCTTTCATCACCTTGGTGAGCAAAATAGAGGTGCTTGCAAGCTCAGTTGGGTCTACTGAGCAAGACAGCTGCAAGGAAAAGAGTTAGGGAAAGAAAACAAAAGACTACAATTAAGAATTAAACTAAGAAATGCAATAAAAACTAAATTCATGAGCATAGGGACATAGAAACAAAAAAAACCATAAGACCCATGTCACCAATGTTGAGGCTGATCTATTAGTGAAAACAAAGCACCAAGAAGAAAGGGGACTATGAGTCCCTTCTTCCTCCAAGGGAGGGCTCTTGGACCCCCACTAGCTAGCTCTTCTTACAACAAAGAAAAATGGAAAATGATTATGAAAGAACTCTTCACAAATCCACTCAATGGTGAGGTGGATTGTCCAATGTAATGGTGCCAATATGATCTTGAAAAGGATGGAGTCCTCAAGACAATAGAGGCAGCATAACATTACTTTGAATTCTCTGAAAAAATGAGGTGCATTCATGGATTTTTATAGCATTGCTTTGGGTTATTGTTTAACTGCTTTGTAGTGTGAAAAGAGGCTAATTAGGGCATTCCTAGGTCTTTGACCAGCCCACCAATCGGATCCAGTCCATATTTGAGGGTCAAATCGGCTTGGGAGCTGAATCATAAGTGGGTGAGAGGCCGACCACTCTCATAAATGCGTCGTTTAGCAGGTGCGTGGCTTTTTGCGCTAACAACCGTGCATCGTTCACCTATGTGCGATTTCTGCGTTCCTGTTCCGCGCATGCGCACGCACGCCCAATCTCTGCATAGCACTCTTCAATTTTTCACTACTTTATATAGTTTTTGACCTTTTTTTAATGTTGTGGTATTAATTCATGTCCATGAATGAATTCATTACTGTTTGACGATGCTGAGTTCTTATAACCATGTGTAGATGAAATTTCAGTGATAACAGTCGCTTAGTAGTCCTCTACATTCTTCTTGGGTTTGTGCCATATGTGCTATGTCCTCTTCTGCTTGTGTGAGTACTTCTGCTACCCATACCTGTAATGGTTCTATCTAAGCATGTCGCTCCTATTTTTGTGTCTGCGCAGTGATGAGTTTTACGTGCATCTTCTTCAACTCTTGCGTCCCTTTTACACATTCTAGGATTGGTATGATATTTTTCTGTTGCTTGAGTTCTTGGATCACTGCATTGATCCTTTCCTCTTCCTTGTCCCAGCGTTGAACCTGTGGGTCCTCCTCCAGTTTTTTCCAAAGTTTCCCTGCTTTTTCGAGCAAGTCGGCTATTGTGTTAATCTGTTTCTCCATCTCCTATATTTGTGTTTTTGTTGCCTACCTCCTTTCCTCCTTCACTGTTGGTGGGGTTGTTGGTGTTAGCTATTCTCGGAGGTCCCCGATTACCTTTTGGTATTGCACAATCCGTTCGATCTTCTCTGTGGTTGGGAGTTCATTTCCCTCCACGGTGTTTGGAAGTGTTCCAAAAATTTCTCCCACCCTGCATTCACACTCGTTCCTGTGTTCCATCTCCTTATGAGTTTCTGACTTGGCCTACCTGTACTCTTTTTCCAGTGCTTCCCGCTGCTTTGTTGTTTTTTTTAGCTCAACTAAGTTCTTATGTGCCCGATACTGCATCTCATGGTCAATGATAACCTATAATTTGTACAGTTCCCTTGAGGGCATCTGTGTCAATACCAATTGAATGTGGTCCAAATCCTTTAGTGGTGTCTGTCCCACTATTTTATCCATTCACAGCATGTTCGATCTTATGTGGACCATTGTAGATGTGTGTGGCATTGGAAGAGTTGGTTCTCATTCTTCGATCTCCATTCTTTCGTTGGTTTGTGTTGTCGACTTCTCTATGCCTCTACTGCTACTTGTGGTCTGGGATTCTCCGAGTTTCTTAAGGAGCTTCCCTATTTCTACCAAATCGTTCTGTAGCTTATCCCTGTGATGTGTTGTGTGATCGAAGTCTTCAGCTAAACAATGATGGACCATTCTAGCGATCATTTCCCCATCATCCTCCATTATCATTGGGTCTGGTGATGCTCATTGCGCCTTTGATTTCTTGCATGCACCTGTGGTCTATTCAGTCTGTATCTTATTTCCCCCAGGCTCCTATTTGGTGGGGTTTGGGATGGTCTCCTACGTTCCCTTAGTTTTCTTTGGTTGTTCGTTGGTCTCTTTCTACCCCTTCTGGGTTTCTGTCTACTCAGACCCGTTTCTTGTTGGAGGTAGTTTGCTTTGGCCCATCCTTGGTTTCTTGGGCAATGGTTTTTGCAGAGGCTGTGTTTTTTCTTGCGTTGCCTCCCCTCTTGTGGGTCCTTTTGGTACCTCCTAGGGAATGGATGGGATCTTCCATTTAGAAGGTCATTCACTAGTGATCATGTCTATATCCCCTTCCGTGATCCAATAGCACATCGATAGCCACTGATGATTGGGATCCTGCCTTGGTTGTATCCACATGGATTGCCTTGTTGCCTAAAAGTTAGAGATGTCCTCATATCATGCAACAAATTCTGGTGTTATTCTCCATGACTGGGTAATAGATTCATGTATATCCCGTAGGTATGCTTCAAAGATAATTCAATTTTCCCTCTTCTGTTTGGTCTGTGGCCCTGCTCTCAGTACTCGGTATCTCGCTCCCTCGGGCTGTGGTCTCGTAGCAAAAAATACGTATTCTAGTTCCCGCCATCCCATGAAGGCTATAAGGGTTATCATCCATGAGTAATGAAATTTTGTGCCCATTTATTGTGCGTCTGTGCATTCCATTTGTAATACGTTTAACAGGTAGGGCACCCATCACACGAAGGTGCCTTTTGCTCACTAAGTTGCAACTGCAATGACTCTTGTTGGTACTTCCTCTTTGCAGAATTTCCTTAGTAGCTTATAGGCTAAGATATTTGCACCTAATTGTGTTGTTGGGTTATTGATCCGTTTGATTATAATACCTCTTGTTCCCCTCGTTGTGTCATATTTATTCTTCATTTCCTCTACTAGCTCTTTTTCCTTGGATTTATCATCCAGAATCAGTGCAGGATCCATACCCCGACTTGGTAGTCCTGTTATCTGGGCGATAAGGTCCACTGTTATGGGGATGGGTCTGTCCAACCATATATCCCCCCCATGTGTAACTGCTAACAGTTTCTTGACGCATGCAGTCGCGTACTAGCCTCTGCCAAAATGTGGAAGTCGTAATAGTCCTAAAATTCCATTTCAATCTAGTCCAACTGCCCACTAATGCGGCTAACTGATTGTTTCTCCAAGTTGGTTAACAGTTGTATTCTGCATGAATACTCTGGGTGCAAGTTCTGGGTACTTAGTGTCATCTGAGACATCATAATCGGAATACTTGAGCTTCCCAACATGACCCAGTAGTTGCGGTTCTACCTATACTCCCTCCGGTATGCGTGGTAGGATGGTAGCACAATTTTTGTTGTCGATTTCTTACGAGGTGATCTCGGTATCAAAATTATGTCGTCCTGTTGTGGTGCTTGGTATGAAGTTCCAAAAATTCCCATTTTTTGTCCCATAAGCCATTTTGGCCAAGCCGAGGTATTTCTGGTGATCTATTCTATCGGTTGACCAAGTCTAGGTACCCATGGCTCGTCAGATTACCCTTTTGATCCTTGATTCTGTGTCGTGTTGTTGCCTTGCATGGCTAGTTTGGGGCGTTCTGGTAGCCCTTCCTATTGAGGTTCCATTTCTTCATTCGGGGGTTCTTATGGTTCTTCTTGCGTACCCACTTCCAGTTCCTCTGGGTGTGGTTGTTGACTCTCTTCCAGTATCGGTGTAGGGATCACTGGTGGTATCTCTAGGGATCAGATCTCATCGATATCAATGATCTCCAGTTGTTGCTACTTATTTTCTTCCAATGGTCCTCATGACCTAGTTTGAACTCTAGTTGCCTTGGTGGTCAATCTTTGTTCAACGGACTTCAGTGGTGCCATAGTGGTGAGTGTCAGGCATTTGTTGTCTGTAGAGGCTTGTTCTCTTGCTTTGTTCATTTGAACTGTTGTGGCTTTCTCTATGTTCTTCTTTCGTGAATAGACAAGTTGTTTTCATGCTCGCATGTTGTATGGGATCATCCTAAAGCTTATCAAAGACGCTTCCTCCATGATGCGATTGATGTACCACATCTATGGGTTCTATGCATGTGTGTCATTTTCATACTTTCCATTACACTTCTCTGTCATTTCTAGTTGGTGTATTTAATGTGACGTTCCATCAGTCCTTTTCGTGTCTTAGTTCTGCTTTGTCTTGTCATGACGTCTTATTTTTTCTGACTTGTCGTTTCCCACTCATTTGTCTTAGCCATGTGATCGTTACTCTAGCCTTTACTGCATTCGTGTGTCAAGCATCCTGTGGCTTTTTCATGGCTTTCCTTTTTTTATTTTATTTTATTTTACTACGCAGTGGGTGGTCGACTGTCTTTGTACAGCTTCAGTCGGCTCCCGTTGATCATTCCTCAGAGGTCTGTGCCTGCTAGATCTCTTAATTGTATAACTCTCTCATCTATTACCAACTTGACCTCGTATGGTCCTAGCCAATGCATTCTCATCTTTCCTGGATGCTGAAACGATTTACCGTCATAGAGTAATACTAGATCGCCTTCTGTGAAAGTCTTCTTCTTAATGTGTCAGTCATGCCATGATTTGTCTCTGGCCTTCTGTACTTGTTGATGGAATCCTGCCAGGATTCGGCCTTCCTCCATTGCTAATAGTTGATGTAGCCTTTCTTGTATTGTGTCACATTCTTTCATTTGTGTGATAGTGGCTATGCGTAAGTTGGGTATTAGAAATTCCAATGGTACTACCACTTCTTGGTCGTAGACGAGTTTAAATGGTGTGTGGCCTGTCAATTTCTTTCATGTCGACCTATATTCCCATAATACTACTGGTACTTTGAGGTCCCAGTCATCTCTGTTGACATTGCAGATCTTTGTCAATGCGTTCTACTGTTCCATTTTCCTGTGGGTGATACGGTGTGCTTTTCTAGTGGTGAACTTCAAATTCTTCGAGCATCGTGTGGATGGTGTTATTTATGAAAATCATTCCTTGATCACTCATCAGAAATCTTGGGCACCCAAACATATTAATTACTTGTTCAAATAAAAAAATGTGCAGCGGTTTCTGTGCTACAGTCCTTTACTGGTGCGAATTTTTCCCATCTTGTTAGATATTTTGTCATGGTGATGATGTATCTTTCCCCTGTTCTTCTTCCTGGTGGGTTAATAGGTCCCACAAAGTCTATTGCCCATTTATCAAATGCTTTTAGTGTTACTTCTGGTCGTAATGGAATCTCATCCCTTCTATTGGGCTTGCCTACCCTCTAACAGACGTCGCATGCCTAACAATATTCTTTTGAATCCCTATGAATCATTGGCCACCATAGTCCTGCACGAAGTACCTTCTGTGCAGTAGATTCCCTGTGTAATGTCCTCCTTCCAACCCCTCGTGGGCTTCTGATAGAATCATTGGTTGTTCGTGCTCCAGCATGTACCTTCGTAAAATTTTATATGTGCCCATTTTATATAGATGTCCTACAATCAGTTGATAGTCGGTTGTGCAAACTACCAAGTTATTCTTCTGCGTGGTGGTATACTCTTACGGTGTGGTACCTATGCTCAAATACTGGATGATCTATGTGAAGTAGTCATCAACAATTTGTACTGAGAATAGTTGTACATCTAGAAAGTTGTCTTCTAAGCTTGTGGGTTCTTCTCTATTTGTGACCCGTGATAGGTGGTCAGGGCTTGCATTCATCTTTCCTGGTTTGACGATCACCTTGAAGTCAAATTCCTGGAATAAAAATAACCATCGACAAATTCTCCCCCCAACACTGGCTTGTTGACTAGGTATTTTAGGGCTGAGTGATCTGTAAACATCTTAAAATGTTTTCCCAGTAAGTAGTGTCCATACTTCTAAAGTGCATAAACCATAGCTAGGCCTTCTCTTTCCGTGGTGTTATAGTTATGTTCTGACTTAGATAGTTTTCTTCTTGCAAATTCTATCAGGTGGTCCAAGTCTCCTACTCTTGGATGCGCTAAGATAGTTTTGAGTGCTATCGCTAATGCATCTACATGCACGTGGAATGTCTTTCCCCAGTCCAAAAATACCAATATCGGTGCAGTGACCATATTTTCCTTCAGGGTATCCAGACCGTGTTGACACTCGTCATTCCATTGGTACTTTGTATCCTTCCTTAGTAGCTTTTCCATTGGTGTTGTGATCTGTGCATATCCTTTTATAAATTTCCGATAGTATCCTGTGTGTCCTAACGTCGCTCATAGCTGATGGACTATTTTTAGTGCTGGTAAATTGACGATGACAACGACCTTTGTTGAATTGACCAATAGTCCTTATTTGCATACTATATGACCCAATAGTATCCCAAACGATGTTCCAAATATGCATTTCTTTATGTTTAGTGATATCTGACACTATCTGCATTGCTCGAGCATCAAGCATAAGACTTATACATGGTTCTTCAATAGACTACAGACTGTCCAGTCATCCAGATATACTTTGAGAAACTGGTGGATGAATTCTTTGAAAGTTGCGATCACCACTCTGGAGAAGATTGTTGGTGCATTCTTCAATCCGAAGGGCATGACTGTATATTGGTAAGATCCCCATTCCATTGTGAATGTGGTATTGTGTCTATCCTCCTGTGCTATCTTAATCTGATGGTAACCTAAGAATCCGTTGGTGAATGAGTATGCTTTGTGTCACCCCACATTCTCTAGCACTTCATCTGTGAATGGTGTAGGGAATGGGTGATGTAGGCATGCATCATTCAACTTCCTCAAGTCAACGCATATACTGATCCCTCTTCCTTGTTTCTTGTCCTATACGACCATTAGCCTTATCCATTCTGATTCCTCAATAGGTTCAATTATCTCGGCTTCAAGAATTCGGTCAATCTCCCTTTAACTTTCTATTTATATACAGGGTTCAGTCTATATGGTCATTGTCTGATCGGTCTTGCTTCGGGTCTGAGAGGTATTTTCATTTCTCCTAGTTTTCCTGCTATACCTTTCATCTCTGTGAATGTTGTAGGAAATAAGTCATTGTATTCACGCAATAGTTCTGTAATACTTTCTATTGTTGAGTCATCCCAATAGTCTCCAATGTTGGCCATTTTGGGATGCTCCGTCATGCCAATGTTAACTTTCTTTACCTTGATTGGCACGGAAATAACTCCAGACTCTATTTGTGGTCCCTTCACATCTATGTCGCCCTATGCTTATGCAATCTGAATGTCACGTGGGTTCTCTTCATCCGGTATGTCCTCCTGTACCTCATAACATGATAGTAGTTCCTTGACTGTCTATCTATTTCACTTCTACTCTTCGGTAATAAGCTCTACTTCTGATCCCTGAGTGAATATGACTCCTTTGATTCGTTTTAGAGATACATCTATGTTGGGGTTCTCATGCTCGAATGAGAAAGTGGTGGTAAAGTTTTTTTGCAATGTTTCCCATGTTGTAGTTCCTTTGCGTAGTTCCTGATTTGTATACCAATTCATTGGTATGCCCTCCAACATATGACTAAAGTGGTGAGGCCATTCCTCAGGTGGTGTCATTTTCCAAAGCGTTTCACACTTCCTCAAGTGTTTCACTGGTGTGCCAGATCCTTCGTATCTCTGTTGTTTGTTGTTTTTCTATACTACGTCGAACCTTATTCGCAGTAGTCGTTTACATCGGTACCAATCTGTGATGGTCTCCTTGTGTGTGCCCCACCATTTGGCGGGTGTGGCCTTGAGTGCTAATTCCAGTGCTAGTAGTCTCTATTTTTCTAATACTTCATCTTCATATTGTGTTAAGAATGTTTCCAAATCATTGAGTCCATGGAAATTGGGTGGTTCTGCGATTTTTGTGCCTAACCATCTCACTGTGCGGTCTATTCTTGGACATCTTCTCGTGGATACTTCATGTAGTCTCTGTTGCCAATTTTCTAACCCGATGTCTGAATATGTCATGCATGAAGTGATACTATGCCAAATGAGTACCCCGTCTGTGGTTGGGTTTACATAATCCTCCTCATGCATAGTTTTCCCATATAACTGGTCGATTTCCTTGAAGTCTAAGCAAGTGGGTTCTACAAACCTTTCCCCCTCTGATGGATCTAGTGGTGCTATAACCCTGTAATCTCCAGATTGAAATCTCATTTTTCTTATCTTCAAATTAATTATGGCCTAGTTGTCAAATGCCCAATCCAAACCAAGTAGTGTTGGGTATGGTGTTGTGCCATATACTATTTCGATGACTTCAAAATCTTTTTTGGTATGCACACCATCAAGATCTATTGTTACTCCCTTCAGCCTTCTGATTGGTAGGAATCTGTGTTGGTTTGCTAGTTTTAGTTGGACATTTGAATATCCTAAGGTTTTTTCTCCCATGCATTTCCAGGTTTTCTTGGGTAGTACATTCACTTTGGATCCTAGGTCCAGTATGATATCTCCCATGTTGAAATCCCCAATGTTGGCATTCAATTTGAATTCCCTACTTGTTCTTCTCCTTGTGTGTAGGTGATTGACAATTTTTTGTTTTATTTTTTGTTCTATTTTGTTGCTACATTTTTCTAAGATGTTTTGCAATATTTTCACAGATGAAGGATCACTTAATACTTTGATGCCTGACTGCAAAAAGTCTTGGATAGTACTTACTTGTCCCTTTCGTGACATTCTTTTGGTATGATCCAATGATGATGGAATTTTGTATTCTAGGGCTTCGTGGCCTAGTTGCGTATTGGAAGTCAATGTTGTGTCCTTCTTCTGAAATTCATGTCTGGCTTCCTTAAAAGTTTCCTTTTATTTGGCCACATCGAACTACTTCCTTGGTTTGGTGTTCTTCCTTACCCAATGGTTCTGTGCAGGTTCTTGTTGGGTTTTGTCATTTCCTCTCTTCGTACCTCCTTTGGTGACTATGTTGATATTTTGTCCATCCTCCCTTGCTTCGGTTGAAATACATTGCACATTCTGGTTGTTCTGGTTCCTTTTTTCCTAGATATTTACTAACAATGTCGGGCATTCCTATATCTCGTGATCCAATGCATGACAGTACATACAAGTTTTTGGTGGCAGTGGGCATTCCCTTTCATAATGTCCTGGTTGTTGACAATTGTGACACGTGACTAGTCCTTTGCCACGTTTGAAGCCTCCTCTGGCTCGTCCTTCTCCTTGATAGCCTACTTTGTCCCATCTTTGCATGTTATATGGTGGTACTAGGGTTACGCTGGGTTGTGCTATTGTTGTACAGTATTGTATGGAGCTGGGACTTGATTGAACTGGTTCATTGCTTGTCTGGTCATCATTTTGACCTGTACCCTGTAGGTGTCTGATGTTCTTTCCCTCATCAACTCCATAGTTCTGCAATCCTTGTCATCATGGCCTATGGACTTAAAAAAAGTGCAGTAAGAATTCTTGGGAACTGTCTGGTACTTTTGCATCATCATGCAGTGATAAGGGTCATGACCTAGTTTCTTACATATTTCGCACCATAGTCCTCCCTGTGGGAGTGGGTTTGGAATGCCTATTTCCATATACTGCGCGAATGTTGGACATTCATTCTTGTGGTGTCCTTCTATCCTGCATGTGGTGCACCATGTTGGGTATGTGTTATAGTCTTTTCATGTTTGTGTGTGGGTGCATCAAATACGACAACTGCGTCTGACGATGCGTATGTGTTATATTTTTATTTTTTTTTGGCGGTTTTTGCTATTTTTAGCGGATTTTGCTATTTTTAGCTGATTTGTAAATTAATCCCGGATTAAGGGATTAGGTTTTTGGTATCTACGGAATACCTAAAAACATTCTATATATTGTATGGTGAATGGTGAAATTCGATATAATGAAAAGAAGAAAGGTTTTCCCGGTTGAGGGTTTCCGGTAACAATCTCTGTGTAATCTATGTATGAGCCATTGATTAATTTTTGTATTGCTTAAGAATCTATATGAATTGCTTTACTTCGCAGGTTTAAAACTTACATGTGGTATCAGAGCACGTTTTTGGCTTCATAGGGACGCCTTTGTTGCTGAGGGTTTGGCTCGGTCTTGATAGATCAAGTTTATCTTGGGTCTGTGATAAACCTGGGTTTAGTGGGAGCTTTTGCAGTGGATATTCGAGTAAAGTAAGAGGAATGGCGAGCTCATCTAGAATCGAGATAGAGAAGTTCAACGGTAAAAACTTTGAGCTATGGAAGCTCAAGATGGAGGACCTTCTTGTAGACAAAGAACAATGGATCCCTGTGGATCTTGGTACACAACCTACTGGTACACCGTCTACAAGCACACAGGCTACTGGTACACAAACTACCAGTACACAAACTACTAGTACACTAGTTACTGGTATGTCAAAGGAAGATTGGGACAAGTTGGATAGAAGAGCAAGGAGTACCATTCGACTCTGCCTGGCAGATTCGGTGTTGTTGAATGTCTCGGGAGAATCTACAGCCAAGGAACTATGGGATAAGTTAGGGAGTTTGTATCAATCAAAGTCCCTAGTAAACAAGTTGTTTCTTTGAAAGAAGTTGTATCATCTTAGGATGGAAGATGGAGATTCTGTGACAGAACATCTAAATTCCTTTAATACTCTGGTAAGTCAACTTGGATCTATTAATATTACAATTGCAGAAGAAGATAAGTGTATTACTTAGTTATGTTCTTTGCCAGACTCTTGGGATAATCTGGTTGTAGCAATAGGTAGTACCACTCAACCTACATTGAAATATGAGGATGTAGTTGCATCGTTGTTATCTGAAGAGATGAGGTAAAAAAGCATGGATGGTCACAGCACAGATGCTTTATTTGTAAGAGGGCATCCCCAAGAGAGGAACCCTGGTAAGCCTTCGGGATGGAGATCTAAATATACAGGTAGATCTAAGTCCCCAGGAAAATCTTTGAGTAACTGCTAGAAGTGTGGTAAAACAGGGCATTATAAGAAAGATTGCAGGTCTAAGAAGGTTGAAAAACCAAAGGGATCTGATAGTACCTCTTCCACGGAGGTGAAACCCTCCACTGAAGAAGGAGGTGATGTTTACCTAGCATCTACAAGTACACATGCAGACCATGGTGTATGGTTGATC
>CBVK0100357338.1:0-12823 GCA_900067695.1 Picea abies
CTGATTTTAAAGAAGTATATAAAACTTTGTGTCATTCTAACCATGTTGAGGAATTGGATTACCATGTGCATGATAATATTTTGTATCATCTTGGAAAGTTATGTATTCCACAAGGGGAAAGAATCAACATTATAAGAGAAGCACATTCTTCTCTTATTGCTGGTCATTTTGGTGTAGGCAAGACAGTGGCTAATTTGCAAAGATACTGCTACTGGCCTAAAATGAATGAAAGTGTTTCAAGATATGTTCGAGGATGTTTGTTATGTGCCACAAATAAACCTAGAAATCGAAATTTGGGTTTGTATACTTCACTTCCGGTTCCTTCTCGTCCTTGGGAAAGCATTTCCCTGGACTTTATAGGAGGTTTACCTATGTCTAGACAAAATCATGATTATATTTATGTTGCGGTTGATCGATTTAGAAAAATGTGTATTTTGATGCCTTGTACAAAGCAGGTTACAGCTGAACAGATGGCACAAATATTATTTCAAAATGTTTGGGTACATTTTGGATTGCCTAAATCCATTATTTCTGATCGGGATTCTCGATTTGTTGGAAGTTTTTGGACGCATTTATGGGCACTCATGGACACCAAACTTAAAAAGAGCACAACTTTTCATCCACAAACAGATGCTCAAACAGAAGTGGTAAATCGAATAGTGGTGCATCTTCTTCGTGCTTATTGCAGTAAGCATCCTAAACTTTGGCATGAGCATTTACATTACATTCAACATGCTTACAATCGAGCTAAGCACTCTTCAACTCAAATGTCTCCATTTGAAGCATGTTTTGGCTATTTGCCCAAATCTCCTTTAGATTTTATCTTTGGGAAGGATATTTCTATCGATGGTCAATATGACATCGATAGGGAAAAAAAGTTCATTGAACAAATTCAGTCGATACATCAAATGGTGCAAGAGAAGTTGGAAAAGAGTCAAGCCAAGTACAAGATGAGACATGACAAGCATTGTGTTGATCACAGTTTCCAAGTTGGAGACAAATTTTGGCTTTACATCAGTAAGGAGAGGCTTAAAGGAGAAGGTAACGAATTGAAACCAATTCGATATGGTCCTTTCAAGATTATCGACAAGATTAACACTGCCTTTCATTTAGATTTGCCTCCTTATATGAAAATGTATGTAGTTGTTAATGTTGAGAATTTGAAATTGTATGAGCCTCCATTGATTGATGATCAAGGAGAGCATATTCATATTCCTTCTATAGATGTTTTTTCCCCATAATATCTTACAGAACTACATGAAGACACCATCCTTGACAGGAGAATGCGAACTTCAAAACGAGGAAATGTGGAGTATCTTCGAGTTGGTCTTAAAGGTACAAATACAAGAAAAGCCAAGTGGATTGAGGTTGGAAGAGTGAGGGAACTATACCCTCATCTTCAAATAGACTGAAAATAGTCTTTTGGAGGTCCAAAAGCTTTCCAATGGGGAGGTGTGATCAGGGGATCAAATTTTGCTCAAAAATTCAATGTGCTCGGAATCAGTTCAAATCAAACGACAGCGTAGACCTCGTCATTGTGAACCCAACACAACTTGTTTGGGTTCAAACAGATGTCGGGAGCGAGAGATATCGTGTTCTGTTCAAAATGGCAAACAGGCAAAAAAGGGATGCTGACTGTACAATCTGTACAGTCCGTATGTACAATGATGTGGTTGGCCGTACGATGATGTGGTAGGATGTACGATGATGTGGAAGGTAGTTATTGGATAGTTGTCATGTGACATGGCTTGTTGGCAGCGAATGGGATGGCGACACGTGGCCTAATCAATGGCCGCCACGTGTCACCTGTTTGTTGGTTAAAATCTTTGCACTTGGCAGGAGTCGACCCCGTGACCTCTGGGGCAAGGTAAAGCTTTGGGAAAGGCCGCCCAACTGACGCACTCGCACATGTTACTTAATATATATATGCATTGCAATGTATTTAACATCATATAAATGTGTGTTGGGGCGTGGACCGGGCCGGGGCTAAGCCCCACCCCGTGGTTACATATTGTATTGCATACGACCGATGCTACGACGATTAGACCCACTGTAACATATGTTATAACTGTTTGAATATGCATGGTTTGGCATGACATGTGACCAATGTATATGCATGCGGGTAAACCTTATGGTTGTATCAACAGTTTTAAACTTAATCCCTATTGTGTTATAGCACGCGGTCATGTGACGACCATGTGCCCACGGGCCTTGGTATTTAAGGATGGGACGTAACTATTTGACAGTTTGGACCGGTTGTGCGGTTGCACCTGGTGCCAAGTTTTTACGCTTTAAATTGCGTGTGGGCTAGGTTGAGCCAAGAGAGGTGCATTTTGTAGATGCCGAGACAACAAGCTTGAAAAGGAGACTTCCAGGAAGCCTATCTACTTCAATTTTTGGCCAAACAAGGTGCCGAAAAAGCCCAGCTAGGGGTTTTTCGATGTTCTAAAGCCATTGGAGCAGTCTATTTGGAATTTTATGCATTGTAAAGAAAATTTTTGAGAACTTTGAGAAAATAATACAAATGATCCATTGGAAGCTAGACCAGGAGATGTAGCCCAAGAGAGGGGTGAACTCCTTTATCATTTTCTGTGTTATGTGTTTTTTGTTCATTGATTATGCTATTGTTTATATGCATCTTGAATGAGTAAATCCTATTAAAGTGGTGTTTGCAAAGTTGATCCATTTGCATTTTAACACATAAATTTAACTTGCAAAAATTTTCAAGAATACAAGTCTTCTTCATTTTTAGATCATTTTCCCAGCTCGAATGTTTTTTGACATTCTTCCCCACAGACTTATAATGAAACAAATACCTGTTTTTTGTTCGCTGAGAAGACCCACAAACCCTTTTTGAAGCATCATTATTAGAGAAAACTTGTCACAACATCCGTCAAATGAAACATATTTATATATTTTATCACGTCATAATTCCGACATTATATAAACCTAAGTGACCGTTAGTATTTTGACTTGGTCAACATACTAAGTGGTCGTTGGAGGGGGAAAACCTAGTTTCCACAACGTCACAATTGTGACAAGAATCTTCACAAACGTTGCAAGAGAGACGTTTATGTCATAAACGTGGAAATAGAGACAAATAGGTGGAAAACATGGCAAGAGCAATGACAACGTGGCAAGAGAGATGTCAACGTGGAAAGACCGATGTTATCGGGCAAGATGAATTTGTTTTCTTTTAATTTCCTCTATTTTGCGACAATATGGACAATTTTGTCCATAATGCCGGAAATAGAATGTCAAAATTTTTACAATATGTACTAGTGATTTTAGGTGGGTGAGGGAAATAGGAATAATTAAATAATTAATGAAATTAATTTCTGGTGCAACTAGGGGGATGGGTGACCTGTGTATGGAGGATTTTTTTTCTGATTAAATTAATGAAAAATAAATTAAATGGGAATTTGGGAAATAAATCACATAAAACCTCTAAAGAAAGGATGGAGGAGGAGTATGGATCTGATTTTGATGCTTAGCATTATGATGCTGAATTTGTTTCTTGACACAGATTCTCTTGTGGGAGTTGGGATATCCAAGTCGGGTAACGTGGTAGCTCGACCTTGCGAGGCGAGTTGGGTGCTAGTTGTTCTCTGGTATAGTGTGTGTGGCCCCTTTTTGGCTTGGGGGGATCAGGAGGAAGAAGAGTACCCTTAGCGTTGGATGGGAGGTACCAGTGAGGTCACATTGGTCAGCAAGTAGAATTTGGCCAGAGCACATGTGGGACATAAACTAATGAGCAGTCACATTTGGCTAAGGTACACCAGTTTAATTTTTACATGAAATGAAATCAAATTTACTCATGTTATTTCTCTATGCTCAGTTTAAGATTTCGTTTCCATGCAATGTTTTGAACCTTCTTTCCTACAACATTTTAATCCCATTGCTTATTTTCTGAATGGATTTCCCTTAGTGAACCCAATTTCTGATTTCAATAACTTATCTATGTGGTTTTTATTGATTGTTTTAAAGACTTTGTTCTTTATCTTCTGCCCTTATCCCTAGGTCATCTATCCATGCATGATCAATCGACCATGATATGAATCGATGGTCATCACTTCAGTATTTAAAGACCTATAGATTTTAATGCCCTTCTTTTCTATGCATGGATGACAAGCGAAGGATAAATTTTTGCCCAGTTGTCTACCCATTACTTATCCATGCAATTGATTGATTCATGGTTGAATGATTGTATTTACACCTTTGTAATGACCCTAGTTGAATAAATGTCCTGAGAAATAAATTTAAGAAATCAATGAGAAATGTTATAAAATGGTTGCGTATGCAGAGAGGGATAGCCTATGAATCCCGAGAAGATAAAAACATTAATGGAAGGATCAGGGAGGAGGACGGGAGTAGGTAAAGGAGTAAAGGAGGAGTCGGTGAAGGGGGGATAAGGGAGGAAGGGAGGTTTACGTGAAGGGAATTCGACATTGGACGGAGGGGGGATTGGGGAGGACTGTTGGACTTGCTGTGAGCAGAGATTTTATGGCTGTGGATTTTGATCAGTTGAGGCACCGAGTTGCTGGAGGTTTTGGGCACGGGGCCCAGGATATCCAAAGATATCCTGGAGCTAGGTAGTTTTCCTAGTTGGCAGGGAGGACAATAGTTTTGGGCAGTTATTTCTTGTTTGTGGCAGTGTTGATATGTGCATCGGGTAGCAAGAGGGCAACAACAAGGCAACAAGGCAACAAAAATTAGCATCAGAACCAAATAAATTGTTAAGTTATGTATTTATTTCATTATGAAATAAAAGCATTATTCATTGATAAATTTAAATTACTGAAGTTGCTATTATGAAGATTGTTGTTATGTTATGAAGTTATTAGCTTAGTTCATTAAATAAATTGCTTATGAAAGTAAAATTATGTTTAGAAATATTTGGTTGTTACATATGGTATCAGAGCGTCTTAGTTTGAAATCTGGGCCTGAGGGCCAAAACCCCGAGTGTTAACTCCAGCCACGCTTAAACTACAAACAAAACACGTTCAGTATGACCCAATATGACTAATACAGTATCCGAAAATATACTCAGGTAGTACCCCTAAGTTATCCAAGCATATGATCTCTTAGATAAATCACAAGTAACCACTTTAGGCAATACCCTTTAATTGGATCATGTATGGTCACTACAGTTTTAGTCTGAATATTCAAAGGAACACCCTTTAAAATAGCAGCAGCGAACCAGATAGTTTGAAGGATCACTTCCCACAAAATGGCTACCCTTAAAGCATCCGGATAAAGCTATTAAGCACAAAAAACAGAAGTCATAACTTAATTTTATTTGAGCAATACTTGTCAATGATGTTTCGGGTAAGATAGACACCTGAAATCGATGAAAATGTCGAAGGGAAGCTTCTATTGAAGGCTTGAAGTTGGAAAATTTAATGACTGCACGAATTATACTATATAAAATGCAAAAAGGACATTTGCAGGACCTTGAAAAGGCCTACTTCATCTTGAACTTAACTAAATGAGGAACTGCCAATGCGCAGCAGGAAAAATGAAATTTTGAAGACTTGTATTGCACGAGAATGGTGTAAACTACTTGTCTATATTAGCCTCGGTAAATTTTTAATAATGAAAAATCTCAGGAACTATAGACCCATACAAATTTTAACTGTGCCAAGGAAAGATGTCTATTACGCAGGAGAATGAATCTGAGGCGTCAGATTTCGGGCGAAATCCCGTCAGCCGTTAGATCTCGAGAAGTTGCGCAGGGTTTAAGTCCTAGTGTGCAGAGGAGGAGTCCCGAAAGAGTCATTGGGATATCAGAGTCATCGGGGTTTTGTTAAGCTAGAGAATCGAGACCTTGTGGTTCTCGAAATCCTGAGAACAGATCCTAGACGTTGATTTCGGCAGGACACGCGTCAGCATTCTAGGGAGGCATCGAGATTTTACCAATCAGGGATTTCAAAAGTGGAGAATCGTTGCTTCAAGGAATCGCGATCCACGATTTCCCGATAGGATCAGAGCCATCCAAACAACAGGGACACATGTCAAGAGATCCTGCAGAATTGGATATCGGGGAATTGAAAGTCTCGTGCACATGACAAAGGGAATCGCGATATCCCGATACGTGATTTCCCGATGGGTAGAAGGACAGAGTGGAGACCACCAGGGTTAGAGTGGTGGACAGGTGTCGTGCCACACCAAACGATCGCAGATCGGGGTTCGAAAAAAGACAAGTCACGGAACTCATAGGTTTTGGACTCGCGAACTCGCGAAATACGATACACCGAGGGAGGACAGGTGTCAAAAGGTCAACTCTCGCAGGGGTCAAGCCAAGTGGCATCGGGGATTGGGAGTCGGGGATCCGTGAGGACAGTGGATCACGAAAAATTTCTGATAAAAGAAAGGATCCCCGATGAGATCTAAGCCGTTCATTTCGAGGATGCGTGTCAGAGGATCCCGAGGAGTTAGGGTTCGACATATCGGAGTTTCTGGAGGCAAGAAACTCTTGCAGCTCGAAGTCGCAATTCGCGATATCCCGACAGGGGAGTCGTGGGAGCCATGGCGAGAGATAGTGGAAGACAGGTGTCAAAGGACCAGGTGTTGGAGCTGCGAGAAGAGATCATAGTTGTGGATCTCAGACAGGACGTGCGTCAAGGATCCAGGAAGAGTCGAAGAATCGGGAAATCAGCATTCCTGAGGTCGAAGGAAATAGGACATTGAAAGTCCTGAAATACTGACGTAATCAGTATCGTCCGTTGAAGGGATGCGTGGCAATCATATAGTGCCATCGGTGAAAGCTCCACAAGAGGGCTTCATTGGGAATCAGGATATCGAGAGTCCCGGGAACATAGCAACAAGAGTTGCGAAATCGTGAAACGCGATTTCCCGATGAGCCAAGGGAAAATGAGGCCCACGGAAGGGTCAATAGTGGACAGGTGGCAGATTGCATCGCGGGTTGGGATATTGTGAGTTTCGTGGACAAAGTGTCCATACACTATGAAATAGTGAACCCCAAAATCCCGACGTAATTAACTTAACTCTTAACCCTTCATTAAGAGAATTAATTAATGACTTTTTAATTAAGACTTAATCACATCGTGAAATCGGAGATCGGGGTTTCGTGATTCAAGTTACATCGATTCTTTGTTACGGGGAAACCCCGAATCCCAATTTCATTAACATTTAACTCGCAAAAGTTAAAGTTGTAACCCACTAAATAAAATTTTAGGGGGGGCGCTAAATTTTTTTTTTTATTCATAGACCAAAGGTAAACGCCCAAAGGCGTCGCAAATTTTGAATTGATGAAATTCTTGCTCGAGGAGGACCAAAACCCTGATGGGGAACCATAAGGAAACGGTCACATAGGAACCAGTCACATGGACCTTGGCATAGCCAAAAAGGGGCGAATGCACAAGGAAGAGGCGCATCAGGTATCGGGATATCGGGAATTCTGTATACATGGGATTCATGCAATTTGATACTGCGATATCCGAAACCTCGATAAGGGACAAGGCTGTGGCCTTGTGGTATAATGGTCATATGGACCAATAACTTAGCCCGAAGGGATAACGCACAAGTAATGCATTGATAGATCGGTAATCGGGAGACTGTAAGGGCAGCGGTTCGTGACAGCGGAAGTCGCGAAACCCCGAATTCTAATAGAGAGTATGACGGTGGTCACATGGGAAAGGGTCATATGGGCCCAGAACATAGCCAGGAGGGGCTAAATTCTGAAGGGGGCTCATCGGCATATCATGGATTGCGGATCCCGTGGACAGGGGTATCAGGGTGTTGAAAACCCCGAAGCCCGATAAACAGGATTCCTAGGAGGAAATTTGGGCACGGTCCCGGGCAGAGGCTGTGAAGAAATGGGAAAGACCTGAGGGTCGAATATTGACGAGTGATTCCCGGGGGGGAATCCAAAGACCCACTTCAGCTCGATTGATGAAATTGAATGAACCTGTATACCCATAAAACTATATATATATATACACATATAACAACAGGTATACACAGATGAGTAAATTCATAAAATTAAATGAAATAAATTGAAAGTAAAATACCAAAATCCGTACAGAGCTGGAATTACAAGCAAATCATTTTGTTTCAAAAGAGGAAATTACCATTCATTACCACAGCATAAGGAAGGTTTATGCAAATTCTTGACTCAATCGACTCAGCGTTATTCACGAAGGTACTGAAGCTATGCACAAGCTGGCGGATTGAATCGTGCCTCTTACCATACCTGAGAGAGAACTCCACAAATTGTATAGACTTGGGATTGGTTCCCAATATTATAGAGAGACTGGACTTCAGGTCCTAGATCTTATCAGTGACCATATCAATATACTATGTTTCTGCAAATGATCTGGCAGTAGATACAACAATACCCAGCACTAGCAAGGTGCTCAGAACAATGGAAAGGATGTGAGCCATGGCAAGGGAGATTCTAGAAACCTCTGAACAGAGCAGAGGTAGATCTATGGTGGACAAAGAATGATACGAGGAAAGCCCCTGCGGATGAGAAAGTGGAGGCAGTGGAAGGACGCATAGAGAGTCGAAAAGATGATAGGTGTAGAATGATGGGGTTAGATACGAGGAAGCTTGAGGAAGCCAGACGAGCACGTGGAACCCATGCGTTCCCGAATCTTTGTGCGTACGTTTAATTATTTTTATATATGATTTAAAGTGTTAAAAATTATTTAAAATAAATTAAATAATCTAGTGTAAATAATTTATATATAAACAAGGTCAAGTTAGTTTAAATTAAAATAAAGATAATTTGGGTTAAATTAGTGTAATAATAATTTTAAATTAATTATTTTATTTAAGTGTAAATTTAACCTACCTTAAAGTTCGATGTTAACCAAGCTTAGATGCTTAATCCTAACCCAAACCTAGCCAATCCCCTAATGGAGTAATGTCTGTTTATAGACAAGTAAAGAAAACTTACGCCTAACCCTATTTCTAAGTTTAAGTAGCACCAATATGAAACGTCCTTGAACTCACCCAAACAACTTTGGGGTGATGCAGGTTAAGTCATACAAGATGGTCAGGACTCGAAGGGGTAGAGGCAGGGGAGCATCGTCATGGGCACCACCAACGCCACCAATGCCACCAGCACCAGCACCACCATCACCCGAACTAGCCCTCATACTGTGCTCGTTGGAAGCCATTAACGAGACTCTAAAGGGGCACCAACCGGCAGGGACTGAAGTGGAACCTCCACCATCTGGAATGGGTAATCCAGAAGCATCAAGGGATTTAGAGGGAGGACTTCCACCTGAAGACATCACGTGAGAATTGCAGAAGATCAAAATTCCAGATTTTTCCGAAGGTCACGCCAGTGAACGTGCGGAAGCATGGTTGGAATTCATGACAAGGTGTTTTTCCTTAAGAGACTATGTGTCCAACTCGAAGGCAAAGATCACAATTTTTAAGTTAAGAGACAGTGCCTTGAACTAGTGGGGCAACTTGGAAAGACAACTACACCTTACTCCAGACACAATATCTTGGGAACTTTTCGAGGAGAGGTTCCGAAGGAAATATATACCAACATACTACGAGGAGAAACAGATAGGGGCATTTCATTCCTTAGTACAAGGAAACAGGACTGTAGAAGAATATGAGATCAGGTTTATGGAACTAGTCAAGTATGTTTCATATATGGACAATGACTAGCGACAGGCAGAGCGCTTCATCTATGGATTGAACCTGAAGATAAGAGATATGGTGCGGATGTGGAAACTATCTTCAGTAGCAGAGGCGGTAGAAAATGCACGTTACGCGGAAGAACACATGAACTTAATAGCGGGTACAAGATCGACATTTTTGCATCACCCTGGATTCGTAGGAAAGACCCCAAGGACATTTCCTAGGGGAGGGGGCTCAAGGCCACCACCTTATGGTAATAGAGTCGTGCCAAGGATAGTAGTTGTAGGGATTTCAATGGCAGCTAGTGAAACATCTTGTTCATCACCAACGGTGCAGACAAGTCCACGCCCATCTCAGGGAACAACTAGTAGGGGCAGGGGTTCCAGGGGAAGGAACTCATTTAGGAATCATTCACATAACAGTGCACCGGTTCAATATCGTATTACCTGTTGGAGATGCGAAGGAACCCATTACCAACGAGACTATCGAGAGTTACAATCTAGGTTCGTACATAGAGAAGGAAAGGCACCGATGGGGAGAGCAAGTGGCAACCACCAGATTTACGCAGCGGTTAATAACCGCCAGGCCGAACATCAATCCACCGTAGTGGAGTCATCAGGTACGCTAAATCATATCAATGTTAAGATTTTGTTTGAGGTGCGACAGATAGTTTCATTTCACCATCTGCATTAGAAAAGAGTGGGCTGGTAGCCTACAAGCATGATGACTTTAAACAAGTCGAGATGGCTTCAGGGGAGAAACAAGATGTAGGACCTAGTGTCAATAATTGTATAGTAGACCTAGGAGTGTGCACTACTAGGTTGAAAGTATATGTCACTGCCCTTGGGGCATATGACCTAATCATTGGAATGGATTGGTTAGAAACTCATCGAGCTTTGGTAGATTGTTTCGCAAAAGGGGTGCTTTGTGTCGATGATGAAGGAAAACCAGTAGAGATCCAGGGTGTACAGAGAAAAGTATCATTACGCTTTATATCAAATATGAAGGTCAAGCGATGCTTGAGACAAGGGTGTCGACTGTATGTGGTAGAAGCAGTGAATGAAAGGAAGGGACCCTCATTAGATCAGTACCCGGTATTGTTAGAATTTCAGGATGTTTTTCCAAACGAGTTACCAGGGTTACCTCCAGAGAGGGAGCTTGATTTTACTAGTGAGCTAAAACCTTGCGCATAATCAATATCCAAGACTTCGTATCGGATGATGGCACCGAAACTTTGTGAATTGCAAATGCAGTTGAAGGAGTTACTAGACTTAGGTCTAGTAAGGCCCAATGTCTCGCCTTGGGGCGCACCTGTAATTTTTGTAAAGAAGAAGGATGGATCCTTACGAGTGTGTATAGACTACAGAGACTTGAACCATGCTACAGTGAAAAATAGGTACCCAATGCCGCAAATAGATGACCTCTTCGATCAGAAGAAAGGAGAAGTGATATTTTCAAAGATCGATTTGCAATCTGGGTATCATTAGTTAAGGATTAAGGAAGGTGATATCCAAAAAACTGCCTTTCGAACTCGGTTCGGACATTACGAGTTTGTTGTAGTACCTTTCAGATTGACTAATGCACCAGTAGTGTTCATGAGCCTCATGAACGACATATTTCGGAAGTACTTAGATCGATTTGTACAAGTCTTTCTGGATGACATTCTCATCTATTCAAGGAATAAAAAATAACACGAGGAACACTTGCGAATAGTGTTGTCTTGCCTTAGGGAGAACAAATTGTATGGGAAGCTGTCAAAGTGTTCCTTCTTCTAGAAAGAGATCCACTATTTAGGTCATATCATTTCTGGTGAAGGAATCTCGGTGGACCCAGAAAAGGTAAAGTCCATTATGGAATGGCCAGTGCCGAAAAATGCCCATGAGGTGAGAAGCTTCATGGGGCTAGCGTGTTATTACCAGAGATTTGTGGAAGGGTTCTCAAAAATAGTGAAACCCATCACCACTTTGCAATGCAAGGGAGTCAGGTATGAATGGACAGAAGAATGTGATAGTGCATTCATGGAGCTTAAGAGGTTACTAATGAGTGAGCCAATTCTACGAGTGCCAGATATGGAAAAGGACTTCATGGTCTGCACAGATGCCTCAAAACAAGGGTTGGGTGACGTACTAATGCAGGATAGAGGAGTGATAGCTTATGCATCAAGGAAGTTGAAGAAGCACGAAGAGTTATACGTGACTCATGATTTAGAGTTGGCAGCTGTAATGCTAGCTATGAAACTTTGGAGGCACTATCTTGTGGGGCGAAGCTTTGAACTCAAAACAGACCATCAAAGTTTAAAACATCTCTTCACTCAAAGAGATCTAAATGCCAAGCAAAGGCGATGGAGTGAGTTTATGAGTGAGTATGATTTTGGTATTTCATATATAAAAGGAAAGGAAAATGTGGTTGCAGATGCCTTGAGTAGGAGACAACGTATCTTCTCCTTGGTAACCTTAAAGGTTAGTCTGAGGGAACATGTGTTGACACAAATACTAAGAGACAGTTGGTATTTAAAGGTTACTTCAAACCTCCAGAGCGAGAGGCGGATAGATCCAAAGTATGAAGGATATAATCTGGAAACAAATGGATTGTTAAGATAACGAGGAAGGATGTACATCCCTGAGAATAGGGATATTCGAAGCATCATACTGAAGAAAGCCCATAGAGCACTTTATTGCACACATCTGGGTGTGAAGAAGATGTACGCGGAAATGAAGAAACTCTTCTTTTGGGTAGGCATGAAGCGTGATGTAGTCCATTTCGTCGCCAGATGCCTAGAGTGTCAACAAGTGAAGGCCGATCACCATCACCCGGCAGGCCTCCTACAACCACATGATGTCCCTATGTCCAAGTGGGAAGTCATCTCAATGCATTTTGTTGTAGGGTTGCCGCTCACATCTCATAGACACAATGCCATTCTTGTGATAGTGGATAATTTAACCAAGAGTGCTCATTTCATTTCGGTTAGAGACACCTACGACGTCGCTGATGTGGCACAAGTGTTCATAAGCGAGGTTATCCGTTTGCACAGGATACCAAAGAATATCATTTCAGATAGGGACTCCAGATTCACTTCTAGATTTTGGACAAGTTTACAGTCAGCATTGGGGACTCAATTGAATTTAATCACAACTTATCATCCTGAAACAGATGGGCAAACTGAGAGAGTAAATCAAGTTATGGAAGACATGCTTAGGAT
>CBVK0100357339.1:0-12823 GCA_900067695.1 Picea abies
TGTTGTAATTTCGTTGAGTGTATTGGCATTTCCGTTCTTGTAAAATCGTTCTGACAATTCGTTTTACATTGTGTTGTAATTTCATTGAGTGTATTGGCATTCCGTTCTTGTAAAACCGTTCTGGAAATTCATTTTACATTGTTTCTATAATTTCGTTGAGTGTATTGGCATTCCGTTCTAGTAAAATCGTTCTGGCAATTCGTTTTACATTGTTGCTCCAATTTCGTTGATTGTATTGACATTCTGTTCTTGTAAAATCATTCTGGCAATTCGTTTTACATTGTTTCTGTAATTTTGTTGAGTGTATTGGCATTCTGTTCATGTAAAATCATTCTGGCAATTCGTTTTACAAGTGTTGCTGTAATTTCGTTCTCTGACAATTTGTTGTAATGATTACTGCCAATTCGTTCTAGCAAATGACTTTTGGTGATTTGTTGTAATGGTTACTGTCATAGACCAATGAATTAATGGTTACCATCTTCATTACCATTAATATTATCTTCCATTACTATCCACTGACTTCTCACAGCGAGGGGAATCTTGATCAGCTGCTACAGTCGAAGATCCGCGCCCCTGCAAACAAAAAACCAGAGCGGAGGCGGCTAGGGTTTAGGCCCTAGCCGCGATGATAGTCCGTCTCGCCACGATGATAGTCCGTCTCGCTTCATTTCTTACTTCTGATCCTTGGTTCGCGTTCTAGTAGTCAATATTTCATTTTCTTGACAACGAATCGTTACTGTCTTCATTACCATTAATATTATCTTCCATTACTATCCACTGACTTCTCACTGTCATCAATTTGTCATCAATTAAATCGGGACCTTTAAGCCAACGTTGCCTTAAATCACTAAAAATAGTAGTTGATAAATAGAATGTTTTTATTGTCATTAATTTAGTGATCAAAATAAAGGTTGCAAATTTAGTACGTCCAGCTGGAAAAAGGAATGATTCCTTTTACTATATCCGATATGACATTGATTGTTTACTGGATAGTAAGTCCCTTGGAAATATTGTTTCTAGTGAGGTCTTTTAATTATTAATGGGAAGTGCTACCTTCTTGGATTAGTAATTAGCTTGTATTTATTCTCTCTAAGGAAATAGTCAGAATACCAATTTATAAATTAAATTTTGTTGAATGGTAAGAACTTCTTGATATTGTGACCTCGGTGTTGTAATCATCTAGATATATATCTAATTATTGTCCTTTTAAAAATGTGAGCATTATGTATTTCCTTACCTGATTTTTCCTTGGATCAATAGTTTCTTGGTTGTAGAACACAAGCACTAAACTTATTAATGTGAGCGAATGTAACGAATATACTTCTGACGAACTTGAATTAATGATACCCCAATCAGTGGTTATAACTCCAAGGTAATCTATTCCCTTAGAATTCTAAACAGTAGGTATTTACTAGGGATATTTTATATTCTTCCTAAAAGTGCGAGTGTGCTTTTAGAAATTTAGAAGGCAACTAATCTTTCTTTTTTTTTATTTATTATAAAAAGGAAATCTGGACTACTCCTCTAGTAAAAAGGGAAATCTCCTTGTTTAGCTAGCCTCCCTTTTATTTATAAAAAACTTTAAGATGGATGAGTTGACTTATTTTATTCTAGTAGTAAAATGCAATGTTCTTATTAGATAACATAGAATGAATTTTAAATGTTATTTTATTTGCTTTTTTATATGATTTAAAGTTATTGTGGTCTTATGGTACTAATATGGAAATTTTATTGTAAATGATAACATAAATGATATAGTAATGTGTGACTGTATGGCCACTGTAATATATTGTCTTGCAATACGTAAAGGTAATATTTATGACCATGTAAATTAAAATATCATGTTAGTGTTGATAGCATGATATGCATTTTATTGTTATTTTAAATGCAAAGTTATGGGATTATAAAGATAAGGGACATTGTTGATCATTTGTAATGCAATTGGAATTCCGTAGGGTTAGCGTGATATAAGATGTGTTTGATGTTTAAATCTTACTTATTCTCACGCCCATGATTATTTAAGAATTGAATGACATGTTGCCTGATGAATGAGACTTGCGCGCAATGGAAGAATCATGTAATGTAATGCTTGCAGTTACTTGTTGTGCGCCTTATGTCTATGGTCATTTAATTCTTGCAGTTACTTGATGTGCTCCTTCTGTCTTCTTGTTGTGATCATCGTGGTTGTGTCTTGTTAGTCGTCGGGTGGTGACGTAGAGTCAAGTGTGTCTGTTCCTTTTTACATGCGCGCACACACCTTAAACAAGAAAAAAAATTGCACCTGTTAAAGAGTTGTTGTCGTAACGAGGAGGTTGTCACAATTTTTGTAATTAATTTTGATGAACGAACTCCTATAGGAGTGTTTATTTGTTATCCTATTTTTGTAAAGCAATCTAATTTTTTGGGATTACCCTCTATCTTCCATGATAAGAGGTTATTGATCCAAGTTAGGTTTAAATAGTGGTTGTTGTTTAGTAGTAAAAACAATTTCTCTGGGACTACAATATGGACATGTAATTTTTTGGGAATTGATATGGAAAAGCAATTCATTGTTGGCTTTAGACTATGTGATGCTTATTCCATTTCATTCTCCTGTTATTTCTATGTTATGAATTATCATCCTGTCGATTTAGCTTTAGCCTTGTCTTCGTATGATATTTCATATCGATGATTATTTCAATGTTGTTCATGATATTTTGGTTCATTTTATATGTGTGATCAATCGATCATTTGATTATTATTGAGTTTATTTCTAATGTTAAATGATGGATAATATCAATGCTCGGAATCGATTTTTCTTTCATTCTTAGATATTAATTATCTTAAGATCATAGGATTTTTAATTAGTTCTCTTTTTGTTGTTATTAATTTACTCTGAATATCAAACACTTCTTTGAATTTATTCTAGAAGTACTAGTATTGTTCTGTCATAGGTTTCCTTTAAATGCAGGACAATCAGGAGATCAAATGACACAGAGAGATAAACTCAGTTTTGTTGATCAACTATAGGTTAGTATGTGTGTTATTTTATTAAATTATTTATTAATAAAACGATGATTGCATTAAATAACTTTGAATGTTTCTGTGTCATTGTTTCAATCGTATTTGCTTAGTATTTATTAGTTCGATGTCTTTAAGAATTAGAAAGATTTATGTTCTTAATTTATTTCTTTTAAAACACTATTACAAACATCCATTTTTTGCAAGATTTCAAGAAAATCTTGTAAACTGTATATAGATTGTTTATAATTGTTTGTACATTCACGTTTTTAAATAAATTTTGTAATTAGTATATCATTTTTTAGAATCATAGTTTTATATTAGTTTATTTCTTTCACTGTTTTTAGGACTCTATTTGTCTAACAGATCCATTAAACCCGTCGGGTCAGATCATACCAAACGACTTGGGTTAATTATACAACCCCAGTCTGGATCTAACCTTCCAGTTGACGGTGTGTCACTTACGCCCATCAACAATGCCTTAGAGACCTCACAATATCCAACAAATATTCCCTTCTTTCCTGAAGGATCCAACTTGATTCTCTTTTCTTTTGGAATGTGTACAAATACTAGACAACCAAATATTTTGAGATGGCTTACTTATGCCTTCTTTCCAGTGAACATTTCTTCGGTAGTTTTGAATCCAAGTGCACTATGGGATAATCCATTTTGGACATATATTGTTGTTCTTTTTGCTTCATCCCATAAGTGCATTGGAAGATCTTGATCATGAATCATAATCTTTACTGCTTCCATAATCGTTCTGTTCTTTCTTTCTATTATATCATTTTGTTGAGGATTATAGAGAGTGGTGAGCTCCCTCTTAATCCTGGCATCTCTACAAAAGCTTCCAAATTCATTTGAAGTGTATTCTCCTCCATTATTTGACCTAAGTATATTGATTTTCCTTTCGGAGAGGTTTTCTACCAAGGCTTTGAATTCCTTGAACTTTCCAAGCACTTCATCTTTTGACTTCAAGAAATAAACCCAAGTCTTACGAGAGTAATCATCAATAAAGGATACATAGTATACATACCCACTTAGAGATGTTGATGACACTGGACTGCATACATCTAAGTGGACAAGTTCCAAGGTTCCTTTTTCTTTATTGTCTCTCTCTTTGGAAAAGGATTCTTTGTGTTATTTCCTTGTGCACATCCCTTGCATACACCTTCATGATCAACCTTTAATTCTAGTAAACCTGTAACTACCTTGCTTAAATATGGTAAGGCTTTGTAGTTGATGTGAGCTAGTCTTGTATGCCAAAGTTCACAAGGACTTTCAATAGAGTGAGTCAAGGCTACATCTGAGTGACCTTTTAACTTGTACAAACCACCTTCTTCTGTTCCAATAAAAATTGCATCTTCTATAGTTTTTCCTTTAAACCACTTAAGAACTTCACCATCTAAAAATGCAACCCTAAAACCTTTCTTATCTAGGGTTGAAATAGAAAGTAAGTTTTTTTTCAAACCTGGTACATAGAGTACATCCTTCATTCTCATTGAACTTCCTGAATCAAGTTTGTAGGTGGCTTCTCCCATTCCTTTGATAGGGTACTTATAATCATTTCCAAGTGAAAATTTTTGGGGAAAGTTCTTTTCTGTAAGGCTAGAGATAATGTCTTTCCAACCTATCATGTGCTTAGAGGCACTGCTATCTATGAGCCAAGTATCCTCTCCAGGTATCACATATCCTGAGAGAGCGGAAAAAAAAAATATTCTTCAATCTCTTCTTCAGTTAACTTCTTGGGTGGCTCATCATCTTCAGCTGGATGGGAATGATGTCTTTTGTTATTTCTCCTCTTGTAGTCTTCCCTTCTGGTAGGACAGTTCTTAGCAATGTGTCCCATCTTATCAAAATGATAACATTGATAAGAGGAGAAATTGTTTCCTTTTCTTTGACCCTTATGATATTTCTTGAATCTCTTTACAGAGTGAGATTCTTTATGGAAGTGGGTCTCCTTTTGAAAATGAGACTTTTTCTTCCACCCTTAGCATGAGAAGTTAGGGCTTTGTTATCCCCTATCCTAGGGATAACTAAGGAGATTATGTCTCAAGGCCCACAGGTCCTAGACACAGAGTTTTTAGAGCCATATTGACTTGAGCTTGGCCCTAGAGGGCCCATCCTTTCTTGAGTGCCTCACATCTATCTGTAACAACAACATCCATCTAATCAGCCTAGTTCTGAAGTAGCAGTGGGTCTTTATCCATGAGGTAATGAGTCCAGGTATCATGGTATGTGTCACTCTAATTCTCAAAACATTTGAATATTTGCATTTGATTCTATTTTTCTTCATGACATTTTCTTGGACATTATGCCTTTTAAATTGCCCATACCTAGGGGCGATGACAGAGTGCCCTAGAAAGTTGGTTCCCTTAGGGATGAGTTTCCATTGGGTGGGTATATGAAAGGTCATCGTCCATTCCTTCCATGCTTATCACTTTTCATCATTTTCCCTCTCATATATCCCCTACATTGGTTGAGGCATTGGGTTTGCCAAGCTAGTAAGCGTTGTACCTTGCCTTGTGGGAAGAAGGGCCTAAAGGCCTAGAGGGTAAAAGTAGATGGAAAAATTTAAAAATCCAAGATCAAACCTTGAGATGCTTCGCCTAGGAATCCCCAAGAAATAAATAAAAGGCTTCTCAGCAAGAAAAAGGGGGGACCCATAAAATAAAATAAAACTCAAGACCTAGTTGGTGGATAGGGGGTCTCATCATGAGTCAGCCTATTAGGTCCATAGGAATGTAGCGGTATGACACTACTATTTATATAGTCACCACATCATGGTAGTGGCTCTTAGTGGCATAGCCAAGAGAAAGGGGGTATCATAACAAGCCAACCTTCTCATCTCTGTGAAATGCTTGTGGGTAACACTGTCACCACTGGTCACCATGCCAGGGAAGTGTCCTCCAGCCATTCTCTTGAAAGAAAAATAAATAAGACAAAGATTAAAAAGGCATTAAATGGGATAGGAAACAATTGCATCCATGACAAGGTGCATCTCACCCTCTCCAGAGGCACCCACAAGTAAGACTTACATTTCCTTGTTATCATTGCACCCCTTGCCCAAACATCCCCTATGCCATATCATGCATTTACATGACCTAGATTGGTATTCACTTGGAAACACCCCACACCTAAGGAGAATTATCCCAATAGGACACTTTAAAACCCTCTCAAAACTTGGCTTGTAGAATAGAATAACGTCTTTGAGCACTTGTCTAGGAAAAGGGGGGTTTTATGCACATGTTTGGGTACCTTGATTATTAGATTTGATTGACATTGCCATGATCCCTGGACTTATGAGCCCATGGAGGGAGTACTTTTTTTTGTTGCAGGACCATGCCCGACGGACAGGTACATATGGGGATATTATTAGCTCGGACCTCCATGGGACTAAAATCCCACCAGATAGATGTTGAGACCTCAACCATGGGAAGAGGGATACCAGAGGCTTGCACCAGAGAAAAGGGAGGATGTTCAACCAGAGGCATTGTAGCAGGCCTATACCCATGGGGGGGTCTTGCCCTCCCATCATGACATTGGCCCTTGAAGGCCCCTAATTTCATCATTCATAGCCTTAACGTCATCCAGTTGGGGTATTCAGCATGATGACGACTTTGGTTGGCACATGTGGCAGTTCCTAAGGGGTTTTGAGCCCCAACATTTCACTTTGGAGGCCTATCGTTCCAAGAGGGAGGCCAACGTCATCCTAGGAGGGGCATGATGTCACCCTAAAAAGATGAATTTAGGGTTTTATTTGTCAATTTTATGTAAAACTAGATTTTTCATGTAAACTGGCCATGTTGGCCTTTTTTGACCTAAAATGTAATTGAAGGTCATTTGTATTGTATAAATAAGAGATCAAACTCTCATTTTTATTCATCATATTTCACTCACACAAGTGTGAGGTCTGAAATTCGGCCTCTTTAAAGGCTTATTAGCTTAACTAAGTGGTGCACAACTCTTGGAGGGAGCTTTTATTGGTGAATTTTTGCCATTTCATGGTGGAAAGTCTTCAAATAGGACTTGTGACTAGATTATTCTTGGTGAATGTAAGTAGAAATCTGAAATCCTTCTTTCTTTGAATGGTTATGGTATCTTTTACTTTTCATTTATAAGATTATGAAATTGCTAGTGTGAAAACCTAGGAGAAAAGCACATGTTATTGTCCTTCTCTTAATAAATCTCCACCTACTTGATTTTGATAGAAGACACCTCTATTGAAGCATAAACTAGAGCCCTATCTTAGTAGCAATCTAGTACTATTGTTTCATTAAGCTTTCATTTTATTTCAAGATTGACCTAAAGAAGAAGGAAAATCGTTACGGCCTAGGGTTACCTACTTCCCAGTGACTTTTTCCTTCTAGGGTTTTGGATGATTGAGGCCTTAGGTTACTAACACCTCAACCATCCTCCCTCTTTTCTTTAGCTCACCCATTATCATTTGTTTCTTCCAAATATTGTCACTGCAAAAGTGACTCCATTTTCCCTAAAGGCACTAGTTCATACCTTACATTTGATTGATTGATGAAAACAACCTTTAAATCATCTACTTCAAGGTCTTTACTAACCACTCCTAACCTTAGATTAGACTAATTTACTAATTCACAAGAAAAAATAAATACAGTAAGTTATTTTCCTTCCTAGAGTCTGATGATGATTTATTTTATGATTTGGAAAGTGAAGAAGTGTTAAAGGAGACCTTGGATTTTTTAAGCCCTTCATGTTATGATAAAATCGATGACTATGTTGATAATATTGATGAATTCATACATGTCAGAAAGTGTAAATGGGATGTGATTGGATATGATGGGGATCCCATTTACGACATTGTTGATCATTTCCAAAAGTTGCATTTACAACTATCATATGAGGTTACTAATAAACTTGACATTTGGAAACAAGGAGATGATATGATTACAAACATTTTTCAGACACCCAAGGATGACCTGATGCTATGTTCTCTTGATGATTTTCGGTCATACCTTGAGGATTTTGATGAATATTCCATTGAGCACTTGGATTTATTCCATGAAGAATATTATCAACCACCATTGTGATTGGATATTGATAAAGGTGGAGACATTGCTTTCCCAAAGAAGGATCCTTATGACAATGTCTCCCAACTCCCTTTGATTATTTTATCTTGTTGTATCACTAAAGGTGTAGTTGTGAAGAAGTTCCTTTGTATTAAGTTTTCTTCGAGGAAAATCTTACTTTTAGAATTCAAGAGTAGGTTGAATACCTCAAGAAGAAGTTTGTTATCTCAATTTTTTAGCCTTCCCTTAAGAAATTTCTAGTAATCCCCTAGGTTCTTAGTAGTTCCTTCCCAGACCTCAGATTGTGAAGACATCCAAGGTAGCCAACCTTCAGACTCTTTGAGTCAGTCTATTGAACCTTTGATTTTTCATGATCCCTTTCTGAGATGGATTGATCACTTTCCTAAAGGTGTGAATTGGCATGATTTTGTCCCTCCCTCCCACCTCCATGAGCTAGAGTTTATGATTTTGTAACTCATGTTATTTTTGTGCTTGAATTATCATTGTTTTCGTTTATGATGAAGCACATAGGCACATTTTATGATACATTGCTAGGATGGTTTCACTGGCTATTTGACTACATCAAGTATTTAACCAACAGGTAAGTAGAGGTAAGTAGGTAGGCATTTTGCATTGATTGTATATACCATCTGCATTTCATGCTAGAGTAGTTGTATTTCCATTTGTATATATGATTGTTTATTTATATTTAATTTTATCATGTATGAGCTAGGGGTGATATCACCACCCCAAGAGATTACTAATCATTTTTGTTGAGATCTAGCAGGTCACAAGTCATTCCATAGATGTTGAGGTTCTCATGCACTCTATGGTGAGCACATGTCCCCAAGTTGGAGCCATATGTTATCCCTTATCCTAGGGATAACTAAGGAGATTATGTATTGATGCCCACAGGTCCTAGACATGAGTACCGAGAGCCATATTGACTTGAGCTTGGCCCTAGAGGGCCCCTTATTTCTTTAGTGCTTCCCATCTATAAGAAACAACAACATCCATCCAATCAGTCTGGTTTTGAAGTGGCAGTGGGTATTTCTCCTTAAAGTAATGAGTCCAGGTATCATGGTATGTGTCACTCTGATTCTCAAAACATTTGAAAATGTGCATTTGATTCTCTTTTGCTCCATGACATTTTCCTAGACATTATGCCTTTTAACTTGCCCATACCTGGGGGGATGACAGAGTTCCCTAGCAAGTTGGTTCCATTGGGGATGAGTTGCCATTGGGTGGGTCTATTAAAGGTTATCATCCATTCCCTCCATGCTTATCACTTTTCATCATTTTCCCTCTCATATATCCACTACATTGGTTCGAGCATTGGGTTTTCCAAGCTAGTAAGGGTTGTTGTTGATGATTACAGTTGAGTGAGACATCCTCCAGGACACAGACCGAGTGATTTGGCATGTGAGAGAGCCCATGAGTTGGGTGTGCCCATGAGATGAGTGTGTCATTCTTCACTGAGACAGAGATGAAACGTTTTGTGCCCCTGTGTGGGGAAGATGCCCATGAGATGGGTGTGTCATTTCTCTTTGAGACAAAGATGGAACATTGTGTTCCCCTATGTGGGGAATATGCCCATGAGATAGGTGTGTCATTTGAGATGAAACGATGTGTACCCCTGTGAGGGGTGAAGGAGCCCATGTGATGGGTTTATTGTTTTCCTCTGTGTAGAGAGTTGATACGATGTGGTACTCCAAATGATTCTCCTATGAGACTTAGTGAGATAGAAATCTGTTGAGTAGGACGTCCCTATGGCTGAACAAAGGTGCACGTGATCTTAGTGGTTGAGCACTAGTGAGTGTGTGTCCAGATGATTCTCTTGTGAAATTGAGTGAGAAAGAGATCTGTTGATTTGGACGTCCTAGTGGTTGGAATAAGTGGATGTGCCCCTAATGGTTGAGAACCAGTGGGTGTGTGAGATCCCTTGTTATATTGTCTAAGAGTTAGATTTACCTGTAACCCTAATTGTGATGTAAAGGGTACAGGTCGACCCCACCATAAAGTGAAAGATAATTAATGTAAAAGATAATTAATATGGTAATTATTAATTATATTCTAAGTTATTGAGGTTGGCCCTGTTGTTCCAATAGACACCACTTTTGATGTGTCTAGTCTAGTATAAATAAAGGTGATTTCTCCATTGAGGAAACACAACACACATCTGATTTTGGAAATTTTAGCAAGTACAAGTTCTAGGGCTGAAGTGCGCACCTCTCTTGGGAGCTAACCTTCTTGGTTTTTGAGAGCACCCTTTTGTGTGTTAGGTATATGGTGTGGGAGGTATTTCTCTTGAGAATATAGAAAATAATTGGTTGGGTTTTCTTCCCTTGTTGAGAAGCGTTTTCCAGGATATTTCTTCTATTCTTGTGCATGGTATTTCTTCTTGTGATCTTGGTTATTGCAACAATTGTTAATGGTATAGTTGCATTTGTTTATGGTTCAAGTAAATGCTAAAATTGAAATAAACCTCATGCTTGAGCCACACATAGTGAAAATTCAACATGGTATTAGAGCATAGGTCTTGAATAACCCATTGCACAAGCTTCAAGCAAGCCATCCTCTCACTTTTGCAGAACCGTACGACCCTCCTAGGGTTTCCAGAAAATCTGTACGACCCTCTCTTTTTGGTTGTTCTAGCACTTAATACTTGGAAGTTGGGGTTGAAAATTGCATAGGAGTGTACGGCCTCCTTCAACACACCTCCAAAAACCTTTAGATTGCATTTCCAAGAATTTTGAATCTTTGGCCCTAGGGTTTCGCAATTTTCTGCAAAATTTTCAGAATTAGGGTTTTTGCAGCTCATTGAAGGAGTTTTTCAGCTCACCTCTATTCTTCTAGCTTTCAAATCTTATTATTGGCGGTCATAAGCCTGAAAAAACCTAAGATTTCTAGCCTAGCCTAGCCATTAAGTTTTCTAGCCCAGTTGGCAAGGGTTTGTGAAGAATATGAAAATATGATGAACAAAACCTTGGTGGAAGATAAGCTTGATCGATCAACCAACTTCAGTTCCTAGAAATCAAGACTTCATGTCACCCTTGAAGAGGAAGACTTATTGTGAGTGATACAAAAAGGTTTACCAGAGATAACTACCAATGAAGAGAAGGGAGAAAGGAAGAAAGATGGCGTCAAGGCAAGGAAGATAATCATCTACTCAAGATCTTACATTGAAGGGCCAACTTCAAAAAAATCAAGATGACAAAAGGTGACACCATTGCTATCTTCTTCATGAATATGCCAGAGATCAGAGATCAACTAGGTGCCATTGAAGAATTCATATCAGTACTCTCAGGTATGCACTTGTATATATTATTTGTATCATTGTCATGAGGGTACTTGTAGGAGGAAGGAACTTTTTCTGCAATCATGGATCCAGAGGGATCTTAGTGCATTCAAACGAACACCACACTAGAAGTGAAGGTTCTAGGTTTGATTGTTTTAATTATCATGTCTTTAAACTTGCTACATTACAAGTAGGCATTGTAGTTATTACAACAATCCTTAAATTGTTTTGATTCTACATATGTACTCATTATTCTCCTCTAGGATATATTCTTGTATCGTTTCCTTTCATTTGTTTTCTTATTCCAAGCAGGTTAACAACAAAGGAAGATGTTTATCCTTTAGACTTCAGAGGGAGTCAAAACTATTTGAGAAAGAGGAAGAAACATAACCATCATTGAAGCAACCAAATAAATGATACATGATAAGAGTCTACCTATGACTATGTGGGAAGAAGCATGCATGACAACAATATATGTTCGAAACATGAGTCCTCACAAGATTTTGAAGAACATGACTCCCGAAGAATCCTTCACTGGAGTGAAGCCTGAGATTGGACACTTCAGGATAATTGGGTGCCCAGTATACTTACATGTACCCAAACAGAAGAGGTCCAAGCTAGACCCTTCAGGGAGAAAGGGTACATTTGTGAAATACAGTGAATCTTCGAAGGAATATCATATCTACATCCCTGGTCAGAGACAGATTGAAGTAAGCAAAGATGTTATCTTTGAAGAAGAGATAGCCTCTCAAAGATCCAAAGAATCTCAGATGGATATTAACAGTGAGATAGTACCTTCTCCCCCTTCAGCAGTTCAAAGGGAGACAACCATTATTCCAGTTGATCCAATTAATCCATTTGATCCAGTTTCTCCAGTTGATATCCCCAGAGATATTGAGGTAGGGCATCAAAGGTTTGACTGGGCTCGATAAACTCTGAAAGAGGCAGAGGAACATACAATCCCTCAATGCACATCCCGAGAGAGAAAGAGACCAAAGATATTTTCGATCTACCTTTTCAGCCATGAGTCACATCATTGATTATGAGCCTTCTTGTCATGGAGAAGATACAAGTGAGCAAGTATGGCAAGATGCCATGACAGAAGAATATCAGTCTATCTTGAAGAATGATGTATGGGATATTGTTTTGAGACAAGAAGGGAAGTCTGTAGTGACTTCCAAGTGGATCTATAAGATCAAGCATGCAACTGATGGAAGTGTCGAGAAATACAAAGCAAGATTTGTAGCCAGAGGACTCTCACAAGTAGAGGGAGTTGACTATGATGAGACATTTTCTCTAGTAGCCCGATACACATCCATCTGTACTATCATTGCACTAGTTGCATCCATGGGTTGAAAACTACATCATATGGATGTAAAGACAACCTTTATTGCAAGATACCAGATATAACAAATATGCCAAACAAATATAAAATGCTAGAAATGGCAGAATAACGGTAATATATCCAGCATAATCTCCACAA
>CBVK0100357340.1:0-12822 GCA_900067695.1 Picea abies
CACTTTGGTTGGTTTGTGTTCTCTTGGTATTGACTGCACAAGAGCACTGGAGTGAAGCAGGAGCAACAAAGACCATAGGAAGCGATTATAAGGTATGTAACTTGTTCTTGCCTCCTAGTACATTCAATAGTTAAAATCTAGGGAAAGAGTATTATTGTGTCTTGCTTTGTTCTAGATCCAGGTGGATCTAGGGAGATCGGTTTGTGTACGCACTTACATATTTATCCAATAACACTTGCACCATGTTCCACTTCTAAAACTCGATCCGTGAAATCATGATCCTGCTAATCCGACACCACACATCCCTTAATTTGAACGGCTTAGATCGAAACCATTCACTTTTCAGGTCCCACGATTTTGGGCTATGGATGCACCTTAACGGCAAGAACCCTAAACTCCCGATTCCCGATCCTATGAAAAGTTTTGGTGTCAGATCAACGACCCTCGACTCTTCACAATCAAACGACCTGGATCATTTCAAGAGATCTGATGACTTTTATCCTTGACTCCTCTATGAAATGTTAGCATCGGAAATCACCTCTAGATTGTTGCAGAGGCAAGCCCGATACCCATCAAAATTATATGTCACAGGATGGTTGTAAAAGGGTCAAGTCGGTGCAATCTCAAGAAAATATCTTCATTAACTCATAAAACTGGGATGATATGCACAAGAAGGTGAGGTCTTGGTTTAATTTTAGTTAGTAGGTTGTAGTAAGGGTGAGTAGGAGGAATAATTCGGCGAGGAAAATGTAGAGGTCTACTGTGAACATCAGGTTTTCCAGTAGCCTAGGGAAGAAAAACTTAAACACGAGGTCCTCTTGGATTCAAATATCAAGGATACTGAAAGAAATCATAATAACATTACATTCAAACATTCAACATAATACAGTCACAAAAATCCATGTGGATCAACCATTCATGAACTCTCTCAGTAACAGAGGCAGATAAGATGGAATAAGAAGGCTGACTATTATTAAACAATAAGTCTTAGGCTACAACACATAACCAGGAACCAAGAGCTTCATTAAAACTTTAGAATATGGGATATTTTCTCTACCATTGACCTTTACAAAATATAAAAAATGAGTATATATACTCAAATCAACTCACCCCCCTACATAAGCGCACTCTAGTAACTGTATTCAAGGCTTTGCATCTACATCTTCCTCTGTCAGACGCGATCTCGGATCGATATGGGATTTGTAGGAGAATCCATTGATAAGGGGACCTTAGGTTGAAAGTCTGCCTCCATAATCCATTTTTCCTTGCTTTCCATTTACGGGGTGAAACAAGGTTTCAACTACCTCTCCCCATTTCCATTAACTAATTTCATTGGGATTAGGACGTAGCCTGACAACCATGAATTCTTTAGGCGGTGCCCATGACTTCCTCAAAATGACCTCAGTGCCTCAGGCCATGATGCCTTCCTTCTGCATTCAATACAGGTGCTCTTGGCATTTGGCACAACTCCCCTCTATCACCCCAATATTGCATGTGGCCTCATGCCATGACCTGGAGCTTTCATCCAAATCTACTGTTGGGACTTTTCCTTTCGGGAGTATTCACTCTAACTTGATTTTAACATCACGATGCTCGAAATTGCAAAATGGCCTTTGAGATCAACGCTTGATCTTGATTCAAAATGGACGACCACGATCTTTTCCCTGATGACATAAAACATCAGCTAGCGATGAGCACTGGCCCCTCTTCCTGGAACTGATTCTCATGTGATCATGTGCTGAGACCATGGGCCCAGTTCTCAAAATTTTCACGATTTCATGTTCTGAGGGTCTCACACCATGTTCTACTTCTAAAACCTGATCCACAAAATCACGATCCTGCTGATTTGGTGCCACACGTCCCTTAATTTGAATGGCTCAGATCAAAACCATTGGCTTTTTGGGTCCCAGGATTTTAGGCTATGGATGCACCTTAACGACAAGAACCCTGAATTCTCGATTCCCGATCCTATGAAAATTATCAGTGTCAGATCAACGACCCTCAACTCTTCATGATCAGACGACCTGGATCATTTCATGACTTCATGTTTCGTGAGATCTGATGAATTTTATCCTTGACTCCTTTATGAAATGTTAGCACTGGAAGTCACCTCTGGATTGTTGCAGAGGAAAGATGAATACCCATCAGAATTATGTGTCACAGGTTTTTTATAAAGGGGTCAAATGGGCGCAATATCAAGAAAATATCGTCATTAACTCAGAAAATTGGGCTGATATGCACAAGAAGGTGAGGTCTTGGTTTAATTTTAGTTAGTAGGTTGTAGTAATGGTGAGTAGGAGGAATACTTCAAAAAGGAAAATGTAGAGGTCTTCTGTGAACATCAGGTTTTCCAGTAGCATAAGGAAGAAAAACTTAAACACAAGGTCCTCTTGGATTCAAATCTCAAGGATACTAAAAGAAATCATAACAAAATTACATTCGAACATTCAACATAATACAGTCACAACAATCCCTGTGGATCAACCATTCATGAACTCTCTCAGTAACAAAGGCAGATAAGACAGAATAAGAAGGATGACTGTTATTAAACAACAAGTCTCAGGCTACAACACATAACCAGGAACCAGGAGCTTCATTAAAACTTTAGAATACAAAAGATTTTCTCTACCATCGACCTTTACAAAATATAAAAAATGAGTATATATACTCAAATCAACTCGCCCCCTTACAAAAGTGCACTTTAGTAACTGTATTCAAGGCTTTGCATCTGCATCTTCCTCTGTCAGACCACACTTGCACTCTTTTGTCAGACACGATATCATATCGGTATGGGATTTGTAGGAGAATCTGTTGACAAGTGGACCTTGGGTCAACAGTGTGCCTCCACAACTAGTTTTTCCATGCTTTCCATTTATGGGGTGAAACAAGGTTTCAACTACCTCTCCCCATTTCCATTAACTACTTTCATTGGGATCAGGACGCAACCTGACACCCAGGAATGCTTTAGGCGGTGCCCATGACTTCCTCAAAATGACCTCGGTGCCTTAGGCCATGTTGCCTTCCTTCTGCATTCAATACATGCACTCTCAACCTTTGGCACAACTCCCCTCTATCACCCCTGTTAGGACCAATTCTTGCAAGTTGTGAGCGTTGCGCACAACACATTGAAGAAGTCCATTTTGGGCTTAAAATCAAGCGACCAGGCATTTTTTTTTCAACGACGAGGATCCACATATGGGGCAGATTGACGATCATCGAGTAAATTTGAGTTGCAGAGTTGCACGAGGTCTGGCGCATAAGCTCATCTCTCATGGCAAAAATCACAAAATGATGAGCCATTTCAACATTTCGGCTACCGAGACTTCAAAGGAAAAAGGGGTTGCTCCTCCACTGCATTTCAAATCCCCGAAATGCAAAATGCGAAAAGTGCCCAGGAGCCATTTCGACATTTCGGCTACCGGGACTTCAAAGGACAAAGGGGTTGCTCTTCCACTGCATTTCAAAACCCCGAAATGTGAAATGAAAAAAAGTGCCTGGGAGCCATTTCGGCTATCGGGACTTCAAAGGTCAAAGGGGTCGCTCTTCCACTGCATTTCAAAACCCTGAAATGCTAAATGCGAAAAACACCCAGGAGCCATTTTGACATTTCGGCTACCAAGAATTCAAAGGACAAAGGGGTTTCTCTTTATGTTTTCAGTCTCAACCACCCTTCATGGAAGAAGTGGTTAATGAATATTGAGCAGGTGGTTGAGACCTCAGCTCAAATCATAAATGGAGGGCATGGAAAAGGCCTAGAGCAATCAACCCGTGGTACCCTTGTATGCAGGTCCCCCTGCAAGAGCCATGCTGAGTTAAGATGGCGTCTAACAAAGGAGTTTCATCCAGGTTTGACCGAGGAGCCTGCACACGCTAATTCGGACTTTAATGTCTCAGCTACCTTCCTGCTGCAAAGGTGGCAAATTTCCCTGAGTATATATAATCAGTTTTTGTATTTCTGTAAGCATCGATGGTAGAGCTAAGCTCCCGATTGTAAAGTGTTAATGGATGTTCTGGTTCCTTGGTTATGTATCTGTATGTGAAATTTATTGTTTGATGATAGTCAGCTTTCCCATTCCATATGGTTTTCACCTCATACTGAGGGAGTTCATGATTGAATGATTCACATGAATCACTGTGACTATGTTATGATAATGGATTTATTGTAGCACTGTTATATTCTCCAGTGTTTCTGCATTTGAATGTAAGAATTTCTTGTGTTTAGGTTTTCCTTCTATAGGATGTTAGAAGCTCGATGTTTGTAACAGACCTTTGCATTTCCTCATATCAGTCTCCCTCCTTCTCACCTTTACTACAACCTACCATCTGGAGTTAAATCAAGACCTCACCTCCTTGTGCATGTCTGACCTATTTTCGAAGTTAGAACGATATGGTTCTGAGTTTTCTTCCATTTGATCAACCTTTATAAACAAATTGTGACATAAACTGATGGGCCTCAGGCTTACTCCTGCTACAATCCAAGAGTGACTTCTGAAGCCAACATTTCAGGCACCGTTTCCACGAACGGCGTTGAAAATTTTCCTTAGGATAGAACGACATCAAGTCTCTGATTCTGAAGGTGCATCAGGCATCAGATCCCTACAAGATTACTATTGTGCACTTGGAGACTCCATTGTGACGACTCCACTATGGAAAACCCATGGTTTTAATTGTGGCTTCCAGAGGTAGAAACATGCAGTCCCATCCACAACTGCCTCTAGCTACACCTGAAGCTGATCCAAAGGTGATTATCAGAAAAGGAAAGGCCTCTCAAGGTGAAAATTCAACCACTAAACTAGGTAATTTTCCATCTCTTTCTGTAGAAACTCCATTTTCTTCTTGTCAGCTTCCTAGCAGACCTTTTTCTGAAGTTTCCCTTTTCCTAAATTTTGGAAGTGTTCCTGTTGAGTTTTCCCCTCTCGGTCTGGGATTGGAGGGAGAAATCCTTGTCACTCCCCTCTCCCCTAAAGCTATACCTTGGCGTACACCTAAGACCATAGAAGATTTCCCCACCCCTAGCTTTACCACCCCTCCTCTTATTACTGTTGTTGCTACTGCACAAAGAGAAGCATCTGTTGACTCAAGCTCCTTAGCCTTATCTTTGAATCCCCCATTGTTTCCCTTTCCACCTGAAATCTCATTTCCAGTATCCCCTGTTCAATCTCCTTCTCCTCCGAGCTCTCCTCCACCTAATATTACTATGGTAGGAGCAAATCCCCCCATGACCAGAATGGAGGCTATAATAGATGCTAGGTATGATCCTCTTTTGTTACCTCATCCTCTCAATGCCCTTCCAGCAGATGGCTACCTTACGCAGCTGCCCAAATTTATAGGCGAAGGGGACATAGCTGCAAAAGAACACCTTGAAGCCTTTTACAGCTTCACAGATGATCATGTTATCATGCATGTAGACGTATGGATGAGGATTTTTGTCCATGGCCTTGAAGGTGAGGCTCGAAAGTGGTTTAGGGCCCTGCCTCTTGGATCTATTGATGGGATTGAGGCTTTGGATAATGCCTTTTTGAGACAGTGGGGAGACAAAAAAGACTTCATGTATTACATGATAGAGTTCAGGTATTTGAAGAGAAAGGAAGGAGAGTCTATCTCTGACTTCTCCTAGAGATTCAATAAAATGTACAATAAGATCCCTGCTAAGATAAAACCCTTAGAAGCCTCTGCTAAAATCACTTATGCTATCACTTTTGAGCCCGATTTCTGCCTCCTGTTGAGGGAAAGGAGGGCCACTACTCTGGCTCACATGCAGGATGCAGCCATGGAAGTAGAATCTAACATATTGGCCATTGACCAACTCAGGAATAAGGATGATAGAGACATGTTCAGGAAGAGACCTAAATCCTCCCCATACAATTCCTCTCCCCATCCCCTTCAGAAGGATGAGGTAACTAAAATTCTAAAATCACTTTCGTCTAGGATGGAAAGGTGGGAGTTAGAAGGGAAGCCCATGTACATAAATCCCCAAAATACTGATAACAAAGGCTTCAGGAGGCCTAGTAACAATGTTCCACAGGCTTTGCCAAGGGAACAAAGGAGTAAAGATAGAGATGATCGGAGGATTCAAACCCCTCTCCAAAATAACCTATTTGCTCATGAGGAAGGAGAAGAGATAGATGAGCTCGACCCCGAAATTCACTGTATTGAAGACACTTCCCCTTTTCCCCATTTGACTCAATTTGCATATGAAGGATCCCTTATGAAAATTCAATTCAATGAGTTGGGTAAAGAGGAAAAGGCCAATAACACTCCTAAAAGATATCATCTCAGGTCAAAGAAGAAAGAAGGGAATTTTGATAGCCATGATCAACCTCTCATAGCGGAAAAACTTGCTAAACCTGCTACAATCACTACTAAAGAAAAGAAAACTAAGAATACTTCGTCAACAACCAAAGAACCCATCTCTGAGGTAAGGGAAGATTCTAAGCCTTTTTCCTCCTTTATTTTTGAGCATGAAATTCAAAAGATTAGAATTCCTGTACCCCTCTCAGAGCTAGTTAAAAATGAATATTTCAAAAGGTCCCTCTCCAAGCTACTACAATCTGAGTTCCCCCAGCCTTCTACAGACTTAGTAAATCTTCAAGATGAAAAGCCAGCAGTCGTCCTAGGTCCCATGGTAGAAAACAGAGATGATTCATCCCCTCCCTTCTACACATCCTTGAACATACATGATAAGGTGCTGCATAATTACCTCATGGATTCAGGAGCTTCCCACAACCTTATGCCCAAAATAGTCATGGAAGAATTGGGACTGGAAGTGACAAAGGCTTATCATTCTTTGTACTCTTTTGATTCAAGGAGGGTGCAATGCCTTGGAGTCATCAAAGACTTGATGGTCTCTTTATTTCAGCTACCAATGAAGAGTGCGGTCATGGACATCGTAGTAGCTGATGTTCCCCCCAAGTTCGGCATGCTGTTGTCAAGATCTTGGATTAAAAAACTTGGAGGAACATTACATATGGATCTCACATAGGCCACCATTCCAGTCTTTGGAGGGGAACATAGGAGGTTGTACAGAGAAGCTCAGCTAGCCTACATTGTTAGTGATGAAGCAGACCCCACCAATCATCCTATCTTTGCACTTGACACTGATTTGGGGTCTAGTTTATTGCAACTCACTGATACTCCTGAAGCCCCTTTTCAAATCAGAAAGCAACCCATTCTTAATCATGAGATACCTCCTCCAACCACCTCAGTTTGGAAGATGTTCTTCAACGGAGCTTCTTCTAGTGAAGGCGCTGGCGCTAGAGTGGTTTTTGTGTCGCCTTGTCAGGAAACCATATCCCTATCATACAAGCTAGAATTTGAAGTTACCAATAATGTGGCAGAATATGAAGCTCTTGTTTTGGGTTTGAGGGATCCAAAAGAAATGGGAATAGAGGAGGTAGTAGTGTTCGGATATGATGAGTTGATAATCCAGTAGGTCAGAAATGCTTATCGGGCTAAACATCCTTGGCTCAAAAATTATAAAAAGGAGGTATGGGACCTAATTGATAATTTCTTCTCAGCTTTCAACATTTATTTTATTCCAAGAGAGGAAAATACTTTGGCCGATTCCTTAGCTGTCTCAGCTAGTCTGTTCAGGATCTATTCTGAAAATAATGGACTGACTTGTTATGCTATGCAAGCACCCTCTACTTCATTAAAATAAACATTACAGGACCTTGCTCAATGTGTTAAAATATGCAAGATAGATTATGTGCCAAGTTTATGCTTCTTCTTTTAAATGTTTATGTGTGAGGTCTTTTCAAGATTAAATATGTTGTTTTCATAAATACAACCGAAAAAATAACTTGCAACAAATCATAACCAACAAACACTCACAACAATAACAACATGATAAAGGAGTTCACCCCTCTCTGGGATACATCTCCTTGAGCCTCCTTCAATGGACTTGGCTCTCTGAGATTAATTTGTCAAAGATTCTTTTACAAGATGCTGCTCAACTCCAATGGAAATATAGACTATACCATTGGGTTCAGAATACATAAAAACCCCAAAAATGACTAATAAAACTCTGAAAATGGATCATGGCTCGTCCAGGCATGACCTCTTCTACATGTGGCCTTAAGCTTCCCTGAGCTTCTTTGTGGAAAAAACATCTGTAAAAGTCCTCAAATGGATCTAAAACCTATCCCAAAGTGTTTAGAGCATAATAATTATCCAAAAATGATTATTCAATCACAGAAAACAAACATGGGCTCATCTGAGCATGACCTCAAACAATGAGGGCTTCAAGCTCCCTGAAGCTCTCTGAAACTTCAATGGTGAAAAACCTACAAACAAAGTCTTCAAGTGGCTTTGAAAATAGTGCCAATGGATTCATAACATCCAAAAACCCCTAGCTAGGATTTTTCAGCACCTCATTTGGCCAAAAAATGAAGAAGATAGGCCTCCTGCTATTTTCTTCCTTCAAGCTTGTTGTATCTGGTTCGCCAAAACGCATCTCTATGTGGCCAACCTAGCTCACTCGATCCAAATCATGCTAAAACCTAGCACATGTGAGTAACTACAAAAATGGTCAAACTATCGAACAGTTAGGGCACAACCAGCCCCTAACCGCCAAAGCCATGGGCATATGGGTAAGCACCCGAAACCATGGGCTAATCGAAAAACACCAAATTCCCGCATGTAAATATTAAGGTCATATGGTAATACACATAAAACCAGGGCTTTGAATTTGTTTAAAACTCATGTGCAAATGACATGGTCATGTGGTATAAAGTGCGCGACCGGGGGCTGGGGCTAAGCCCCAACCTGGACCCCCGCACCAACCGTTAATCAAATCAAATTCAAATATAAATCAAACCACATATATAACAAGGAACAATGCATGGTGCACTGGTAGGGTAGCCATTGCCAAAATGTTGCATGCATGTAGAGGTCGCGGGGTCGAGTCCGGTGGACTCCATAAAAGTTTTATACAACCAACCAATAAGAGGGTGCCACGTGGCACCAAACCACTTGACCATAAGATGCCACTTGTCACAAATTGATTCATCCAAACTGTCAACTCAGTACACACCACATGTCATATGGCCCTGCCCATTCAGCTCTGCCATGTCAGCATCCGTACGGACTATACAGTCAGCTTCCCTTTTTTTTGCCTGTTTGACAATTCAAATAGAATGCGATATCTCTCTCATTCGATGTCCGTTTGAACCCAAACAAGTTGCGTTGGGTTCGTGACAACAAGGTCTATGCTCCTGTTCATTTTGAGGCAATTCTGAGAACATTTATATTTGAGCTATATTTTGACCCCTGGTCCAGATTTTGATCACGCCTTCCCACTGAAAGGATTTTTCACCCACAAAAGCTTATGATTATCTATTTTAGCTTCAATACTCTTCTACTTTCAAGTTCTATCAATTGATTCTACTTGAAAAGTCTTTTTGACAATCACCTGGATACTTTGACATGCCTTGCACTGCAACTGACTATGTCCTTCAACCACTATTCTTTGGCTACTGCTGAACCACTGTTCTCTTTGTGCTTGGAAGACTACCAACCTTCCCACTGAGAATCAGGTCCCTCTTGTGAACTCTTTGGTGTCAACACAATCCGCTCTCCAATGGCTACAAATACTTTCCTGCGACATCTTGTCACAAACCAAGAAAACCATCAATCTTGAAAACAAATTTATACAAGACTGAAAATGATGCCAACAAAGTCTTTTGGCTCTTCAAGAAAACTGTCGCATCTTGTACTTCATCTAAGCACATGGCATTTTCCTGCATCTTGGTGTACTCAAAATCAACTTACAAGCCAACAAACACCATCAACTAAACATAAGTCGAAAAACATGATTGACACAACATAGTCGTTAAGACAACATCGACACAAGTCGAGACTCATTTGAAACATATCGACCTTCCCAAAATGACAAGTCGACATTCATGATACACAATCATGAATCATTCATGATGAACTATCACCAGGTTCATTGCTTACACATACACAAAAACAAATGCATGTGCATGACTCTTCAACTCTCCTTCCAGTACAAACATAAGTACATAAACCCGAAACATGTGGGTACATAAGAGCTGAATATGAAAAAAAATATATGGCTGTAACAAGTGAACATCATACCCCACTTTTACATCCTTGTGGCGAAGTTGTGCAACAACAAGAATGCCTTCAAATGAATTGCATTCACATGCAAACTTGCATCATACAAGTTATGATAAACTGCTGCAACTTGTCATACTCTCAACATAAATGCACACATAAGGCTGAAATGTGCATCTACAACAGAAAAATGCAAGCCTTACTTGCTCAATAAATCCAACCATTTCTTACCAAGCCAACTCAACGGTGATGTTTTCTGCTGAAAATCGTCCTCTTGTGAATCATCTTGACTCACATCGATGATGGAATCTCCTCTTCCATTCTTGCCAATCTCTTTATCCATCTGCTTCTTGTGTTGTGGATGAGTGGTTGGATGCAATGTCCAACATTGGTCAATGAGATGACCCCTCTTTTGACAATGAGTGCAAATCTTTTGCATCCTTTTTTCAAGTTGTCTTTGTTTGTAAAGATTCTTGAAAGTGGTCAATCTTTTCCAACATTTTGAAACATGATGGCTATATAAACCACAATATGTACATGGATTTTTTCTTCCATTTTTACATGCAAATTTATCATGCTTAACATAATCAAAAGCAACTGAATGATAAGTAGAATTATACCTTGAACATTCACCTTTATCACCTCTTTGAGAAGGTGAATTTGAAGAGTTACAGGCTCTCCTTTGAAGACCAACAATAATGTTCTTGTCCACATCACTGTCACAACTATTTTGTTTCACACATTTGCATTCATCTTGAACACAAGCTTTGCATGCTTGAGGGATTGAACTTTCAACAAAAGTTCTTGAACTTTCAACAAAAGTTCTTGAACTTTCACCTTTATAGCCTTCTTGAGGAGGTGAACTTAAAACAAAATTTGTTCTTGGAACTTTTTCCCTTGTCTCCTCAACTTTGGGATTTTCTCCATCTCTTCGTTCATATCCAAGACCACAACACTTGGGTCTCTCTTCAACAACAATAGGCTCAACAATGCCTTGTGCATGCTTTCCTAACCCTTTACCTTCATAGCCCATTTTTAACAATAACTTGGACCCTATTCCTCTTGTGTGATTTTCAAAAACACCAAAACATTCATCTTGAGAGGAATTTGAAGATAAACTAACATTGCATACCTCATGTTCATGCATGTACTTGGTAAGGGTTTCCTTTGCTTCATGGAATTGAGTCTCCATCTCATGCAACTTTTCAAGAAGCCGGTCTTTCTCCTCCTTCATGGCCATCAACTACTCTTCAAGGGAAATGCTCTCCTTTCTATCTTCCCACATCTCTTTCACCACATCTCTCATGGTTAGAAATTCCTTCAACATCTCTTTGTCAAAGAACTTGGATAATGAAGATGTATGAGAACTACAAATGTTTGAAGCTTCTTCCATCCTTGCAAGATATCAAACTTCAACACAAAACTTGCACAAATACCAACAGCTAAAACTCTAGTTATCAATGGCAATCACATGAGCAAAACAAACTATGCTCTGATACCACCTGATATGAAAATAGTGGGCTAACTTGTTATGCTATGCAAGCACCCTCTACTTCATTAAAATAAACTTTACAGGACCTTGCTCAATGTGTTAAAATATGCAAGATAGATTATGTGCCAAGTTTATGATTCTTCTTTTAAATGTTTATGTGTGAGGTCTTTGCAAGATTAAATATGTTGTTTTCATAAATACAACAGCAAAAATAACTTGTAGCAAATCATAACCAGCAAACACTCACAACAAGAACAACATGATAAAGGAGTTCACCCCTCTCTAGGCTACATCTCCTTGAGCCTCCTTCAATGGACTTGGCTCTCTGGGATTAATTTTTCAAAGATTCGTTTACAAGCTACTGCTCAACTCCAATGGAAATACATACTATACCATTGGGTTCAGAATACATAAAAACCCCAAAAATGACTAATAAAACTCTGAAAAAAGATCATGGCTCATCCGAGCATGACCTCTTCTACATGTGGCCTTAATCTTCCCTGAGCTTATTTGTGGAAAAAACACCTGTAAAAGTCCTCAAAAGCATCTGAAACCTATCCCAAAGTGTTAAGAGCATAATAATTAGCCAAAAATGATTATTCAATCATAGAAAACAAACATGGGCTCATCTGAGCATGACCTTAAAGAATGAGGGCTTCAAGCTCCCTGAAGCTCTCTGAAACTTCAATGGTGAAAAACCTACAAAATAAGTCTTCAAATGGATTTGAAAATAGTTCCAATGGATTCAAAACGTCCAAAAACCCCTAGCTGGGCTTTTTTGACACCTCATTTGGCCAAAAAATGAAGAAGATAGGCCTCCTACTATTTTCTTCCTTCAAGCTTGCTATCTGTGGTTCACCAAAACGCACCTCTGTGTGGCCAACCTAGCTCACTCGCTCCAAATCGTGCTAAAACCTAGCACATGCACATAACTGAAAAAATGGTCAAACTATTGAATAGTTAGGGTGCACCCAGCCCCTAACCGCCAAAGCCATGGGCATATGGGTAAGCACCCGAAACCATGGGCTAACTGAAAAACACCAAATTCCCGCGTGCAAATATTAAGGTCATATGGTAATACACATAAAACCAAGGCTTTGAATTTGTTTAAAATGCATGCGCAAATGACACGGTCATGTGGTATAAAGTGTGCGACCGGGGGTTGGGGCTAAGCCCCAGCCTGGACCCCCGCTCCAACCATTAATCAAATCAAATTCAAATATAAATCAAACCACATATATAACAAGGAA
>CBVK0100357341.1:0-12822 GCA_900067695.1 Picea abies
TTACAACCCAGGTGGTCGACCACAGGAGGGTCGAACCACCTCTAAATTCGTCAAATTACAATAAATGTGGCCATAACTAACAAAATGAAAGAAGCCAATAATCACCCTCTTTGGACAATTGAAATTGAGTTGTTTTGAGCTTAGTAGTCAGAGGGGTCGATGACAAACAAAACCCATGTGCTCGATTTTTCCATCACTGGCCGCCAATACCATAACCACCAACTCGCCTTGCGTTTTTGTGCAATACTGGGTGCTGGAACGAGTGTCGGATCAAGTACCAGAACGAGTGCTGGATCAAGTGACGGATCGAGTACCAGACCAAGAAACACAGTGCATTTTTCCCTGTAATAGAAGAAAAACATGAATTAACTCTTGGAAACAATAAAATATGATAAATTAAACCTGATTGAATCACAAAACACAAATTATACGTACGTCATGCCGATTATACCATTTTATCATAAATTCTTCAAAAAATTCCTTTGAAAGATAAAAACGCATATGTACATGTGGCAAAAAGTGTATAATAATGTCATGAAAATGATCATATCTCGAGCCCAACAATAATATGAAAAGTAGTTTAAATAGCAGATAAAAATATTTAAATCTTGGTATCTAGGATGTGAAGAGACACTCAAATATAGAGTGTTATATCAAGTCTTCTTCACATGATGATCAAAGGACATGAACAAATAATGTTAAGATATGATTCAAGGTGAAAGAGTAAATCACTCGGTGGATGAGAGAGTGGAAAGTCCTATATTATCAGTTTTGTTCTATATGGATGCAAATAGGCTCAAATGAGAGGTAATCCATAAAAATTAATTGGATTCCAAAATTGGACAAAGTCCATGAATAGTTGAGGTAAGTGGAAAAGGGTATCATAAATGGATGCCAATCCAATTGGAGTATATTTCAACACTCAAATAACTATGACAACAATGAAATGGAATTGATGATGCATATATAAAATGTTGAGTACAATTCTAGGGTACTGAGTGCATTTCCAAGGTAGAATGAGATGGCAATTCAAGGAGAACACAACTAGGGAAGTGGTCTTCATAGAAGAAATTCCTAAGAAGACACATGAGGAAAAAATGTTTTTATGCTTAACATGGTATGCAAAATAGATAGAACCTAAAAGGAACTATCTCCATTGTACAAGGAAGAGGCTCAAACTTGTACAATTGTTTGAGGAATAAAAGAGTTGCATAGGGAAGTGTAACGCTGCAAAATATGTATTGAAAGGTTGACAAATGAGTCATAATAGTAGAGCCAATATTAGTAATCAAATTCTACATACTTTGAATGGATTGCAAGGGATAATTCATAAATATTATCACATAAAACATGAAGCTAGTAGGTGAAGAATGTCATTGGCATGCACCGAGATTTAAGGGGTAATCCATAGCCTTGAAGGTAGAGATATGATGAAGGTGGCAAATCTTGTTGCAAGAAAATGAATTGTTAAGATATGACTTATCTACTTGTGTCTAAAGGTATTTAGTAGTGGAAACAAGGTATATGTGCAAATGTAGGAGTGTAGCATTCCATTTGGAGCAGAGTCGTATTGAGTGGCCATGCAATGAATCACTCAATGAAGTGAAGAGAGGTACTTAAGTTGAGAAAATCCATGGATAAAAGAGGGTATTGGAAAGTAAAGCATAAAAGAAAAACATTTAAGAATGTTGAAATGGCAATAAATGAGAATGGTATTTCATGACTGATTGGGCCAAGGAAAAGGGAAGTGGTTAATTAGATTGCAGTGTTAATATTTAGCTGGAGTAGTGCATGTTACAACACTATGAATATTGAGAATTTTAGCCAAACACATTGGGATAAGATTCTCTGCAAAAAGGAAGCAATTGTGAGATGGAAACACTAGTGGATCTAGTGACCATAAATAGAGAATGGCCAAGTGGGGGCTTGGCTTGAAGGTTCATAATAGGGATCGATGGTGCATAGATGAGTAGAATGGCAATGCACAATGATGTAAGAATCTACAAGAATTCAAGGACAACAATATACAACAAAAACAAAATAAATAAAGATAAAATAAATATGTATTGGAGTGCATAATAGAAGTGATGTATGAATGCATATAAGAAATATAGAATGCACGAACATGGAATATGCATGATGAAATTAATTTCATAGTGCATATTGATGGGAATTTTGGTGCATATGGACATTCCTAGACATGTATATGGTATGAGAATAGACTAAGAGTAGTCTCCTGATATATATATACATGAATTGATGATGTTTTGATATTTGAATAACACTAATGATGGATTGTGTATCTAGGAAATTTTGTAAAGCATGGAAGAAGATGTTGATGATGGTGCTGCATATGGAAACCATCCACGTGAAGAAAATGAGGATGGTAATATTATAATAAAGAGGTCAATAAAATGGAGTTTGCAAGCTGCCACAACGATATCAATTAGTAAGGTAGCATCAAGTAAATTAATAACAACCATGCATGTATGCATTTGGGGGTGTTATGATGCATAAATCCTTAAGATAATTGAGGTAAGAATTCCCTCAGTCAAATTTTAATATTTGAAATTGATGTAAATTAAGAAGGCGTCGAGTACACACATGCTATGTAATTCTTGAATGAATTTATGAGAAATTTAATTGCATATTGTGTTATGTTGGTTCTGAGAACATAACCAAGATTAAGTCGAGAGACATTACTCATGTTGTAATAATGAATTCCACTAGAAATGGTCATGTGTGAGGCCATGAGATGGTTGGAAATGGAAGGGATATAGTGCCATACAAGTGCATTATGGTTTTCCCCTGTATAACTGATGTTTCAGCTACAACCTCTTTGCCGACACGAGAGAGCACTAAGAGAATTATATTCCTAGTGTTGTGTATTGGTTGAAGAGGAAGGTATCCAAATGATCAAACAAGTAAATGGGTAAGAGCTTGGATAATGAGTTAAAGTGTGGGATATAACTTCTGACTCACATGGTGGAATACATGACATGGATATATGATATTTTGAAGTCAATGCAAGAATGCATTATGTAGACGTGGTCATGGGTACGGGCACATTGGTTTTATTTGCGAGCACTGTTTGATTGCATTACGAAAATCGTGGTGAGATGATAATACATGTAAAATGAATGATATTTCTATTCCCGATGATATGATTAATAGTTGAATTCTATTTTTAAATAAACAAGGGATGTAAATGATTGAATTATTGGTGAAATACAATTCTAAAATCATTTCATGAACTGTTGAAAATGTGCATGAATGCTAACAATCTGTTTGGCTGCATGAAAGTTGGAAAATGCAGGGAGAATGGTGTTAGACATGGAAATGGTGCAATCCCATAAATAAGAACGATGTATACAATTACAAGGGCCAAACATAATGAGCATAATCTCATGCATGGGAAATTTTATTTTCTTGTATAAAATAGATTTGAGAAATTTATAATTAGAAATTGTTATGGTATGCTAACAATCTATTTGGCTACATGGAAATTGAAAAAATTGTAGGGAGATGGTCTTGGACATGGAAATGTGTAAGCACATAAGGGAGACTAATATCTATCTTGGAAAGCACCAAACATAAAGAGCATAAAATTCATGCTTGGGAAATTATGTTTTCTTGTGTAAAAAATATTTGAAAATTTATAAATGAAAATTGTATGATGTTGTCTCATACTGACTCTATGCATATGATGTAGATGGAAATATTGCCATAGGTTACAGATTGCTAGTGGAAGTCTAGCAACAAGTTAGCATTCATCTGTGTAAGAACACCTTGACAAATGATGGATTGCTCGAGGAACTATATAATAGTGAAAGGGGTGCCTGAGCCTAGGTGGCGAGTATCACATGAAGAACCAAATTGTTAGGCTTGTAGAAGAAGAAAGTTGTCAGGCTTGCAAAAGAACTAGGTTGTCAGACCTTGAGAATGAACTCTAGTGTGAGTTGCACTGCAACAACAAGGTTGATGTTGGTTATTTCTTCCTAGTAGTGAGTCCCTTGAGTTCCTAGCAGTGATATTCATGGTTACATTTTCCAAAGAGACCACGATAAATGAATGATGCAGCTCGATGGACTAAGGATAATGAAGGGGGAATATTCATTGGGTCAGCCCCGATAAAAGAATGGTATAGCCCAATGGATTGAGAGAAGTGAAGGGGGTACATTCCTTGGGTTGAGTTGCGATACAAGAGGAAGAGTGTTGGTGGAAAACATGATAGCTGTAGGAGAATGACAATGGGTTATGTATCTATGTTTTGGGGCTGAAGTGTCTATGTATTTATGGTTTTTAGGGTCAGAGTGCCTATGTATTTATATTTAGGCTGAAATTCCTATGTGATATTATCCCTGAGAGTGTGTATGTTGATTAATGGCCAAAGAGATGAAATTGTAATTGTACAAACATTGAATAGTGTTGTGCACCAAGGACAATGCAAAAATAAGGGGGAGGGGAATGTAACATCCCCGGTTTTAATCCCCACAAATTGTAATGTAATTGTATAAATGTGGATTAGGCCAGTGAGCCAATATGATTGGGAAAAGAGCCCATATTGATTGATATGGTTGGGGGCCAAATTGTATATTATAAACATTGAAATGATTAATAAAAGTAGTGATTGATGGATGCAATATGAGAGGGATGAAAATGATTGGGGGGTTATGATTCCACAATAGAGAGGGGTCCAAGGGGGATTTAATTCATGGGTATTAATCCAACCCATATTTATGAATTATTATCTTTGTGTAAACCTTCTACTTGTAGTTGGGTGTTCCCAAAGAAAATCATTTATTTCATGTAAGAGGGTGGGTGTGAGGAGTCACATCCCATAGTTATTGGGGAGCATGGGGATGAAGTACAATCAACATTAGGCAGAGTGAGCAGTTAACTTACTTGGGGAAAAATAAATTTGTATGGACAAGGGAGACAATTTTTGCATGCATATTTTGGATAACAAGAGGAGAGATGAGTGTTGGGAAGAGCACCGACCATGATATGCTTGAGGGAAGCCATTGTTTGGCTATGCATTATATTGGGAGTAAGGAATGTGTTCCTATAAAACATGCTATAATCCTGTAGTTCATCTTTCCTTTTCAGGAAATGACTCAAGAGCCTTGTGAAGGTTGTTTTGATCACTCCTGAAGTAGCTGAGAGTTCATGATGTCTCCAGTTGAGATATTCCTGGCCAACCAAGTGCATTGGAAGCCTTGATAAATGAATGGTATAGTTTGAGGGATTATGACTAGTGAAGGGGGTACATTCCTTGGGTTGTGTAGGTTGTGGGGAAGAGAGAGCTGGTGGATTGGAATTGCTATAGGAGTAGAACCTAGGTTTTGGGTTGTTAAGTGTGGAGAGTGGACAACCAGAGGGACAAATATCCTCGTGGACTCATAGCCTCAACTCAGGGGTGGAATGTTGTTGAGATTTGGTACAATAGTGCCTATGGCTGGGAGGTTTATCTTTCGTTTGCAACCATTTATTATATTTATAAACAGATAAGTGTTTTTTTGTTTATTTATGATTATTCCACTGTGTAAATGATTATTGAATGTTGTGTGTTTTTTTATGCTTATTGGGTGCATTCATGTTTTTATAAATGCTATATATGCATGGGTAAACAAACTTATAGTTTTGTTGTAAAGTTTATGGGCATTTTTCTCCTTGATTTTATTTTATATGTATGTGGGAATTTTTAAATTTGTTTTTAGTAGGCTAAGTTGTTTTCCATAGTGAGAAGACTAAACTTGGAGGCTAGGTACGTTACAAGACCCAAACCCTCAAAACAACATAAGAAGAATAAAAAAGTAGATGACGAATACAAAGAGGTGGATGATACTTTAACAACACTAAGGACCCCCTTTGTCACCCCCCTAAAAATCACAAGTGTTGAATGGGTTCAACCTAGAAGAAGAAGGTCTAACATGATTAAAAGGAGTCAAAAGAAGACCAATCCAAAAATAGTTACACCACTCACCAGTATAGCCTAAGTGGAAGAAGTAAAATATTCCCCTAGTCCATAGGGATCAAAAGAATCCAAAGGGAAGGAACCCCAAGGGGAGGAAACAACCAGAGAAGAGAAACCACTTCCCATTGAAGGAACCTCCAAAACAAAGACTCCTACGGAGAAATGTCTCTATGCCACCTTGCTAGAGTTAGAGAAGGCCAAGGTTTATGTTATCAAGTGGAGGAGGATAGCATAGGACAACAAGGGAAAAAAAAAAAGAGGCCCCTCAAGAAGCCTCTCAAGAATGGGAGAAGGAACTCCAACATATGGAAGAAAAATTTCAAATCACGACAATGCAGAAAATTGAGTACAACCAAAAGTTAAAAGTGGAAAACCAAAAGCTAAAACAATAATTGGTTAAGGAAAAAAGAGAGTTATATGATAGGAATGAACAAATAGAGGTCATGGGAGTTGTAGTAAAAACAATAACACGTTTTCCTTGGAAATGCTAGAGTGCATACAACCTGCTGTAATATATACATTGTTCTTGAAGGATAAATGGCACAAAAACCAGATTGAACATTTGGATCAGTTATTAAAGTTCAACCTTGACTTCCCCAAGGACTTCTTGGATGAATACCAAGTTTGCAACATGGAGGAAAGGGCCAAGATGTGTGAGCTTTACTCACACAACATCATCCTTCCACACCCCTACAATTGGAACCCAAATCCATATGTATGGTATTTCCAGATGATGGACTTTGCATCATGGATAAGGCACGAGGAGATTAGGGAAAAATAATTAAAGAAGTATAAATAAGAAGAATTTGAGACCCCTTTTTGGATCAAAGCTAAAGCAGCTAGACCAGGGGATGTAATAACAAGCCATCACAACCTCTCCTTAGATAAGGACATAGCCCCAGTGTGGACAACCCAATAGAGAGAGACAATATCCCATTTAGATGATTCATCGATAATTTTGGGAGAAGGGATAGTAGAATCTTGCCACAGGAGGTGGCACTCGTTGCCCCACAACTTGCAAATTAGAGAACCTAATTCTACCAATGCCCTACAACTTTCCCTCTTAAGAACACCCTTGTATAAAGAGGCACTAAGAAATATGAGAACAAATTGGATTGGAATGAGGATTAATCCACCACTCCTTCCCATTGCACCAGTGGATGACCTCAACAAAGAAAATGAAGAAGAGGAGTGGGCCAAGATAGTGAAAAATAAAGGGTATCGTGAGAAATAATCCATCATAAGATGTGGCATGGGACATGAGGTGAAAATACAATGAACACCATACTACCAAACCACAATAGAATGTTGGGAAGCAACATCAAGAAACAAAACAACAACCTAGTAGTGGAAAGGAACCTAGTGGACAAAAACAACAACAATACAGACAAGGGACCAAAGTTTTGTTGCACAAAGGTGTGAAAAGTTGTAATTGGGGGGTGATGATGAGCCTAAATATTGTCTATCTCAAAGGCTCATAATAAGCACATTTTCCCACCATGATATGACTAAATATTTACTTTTTTACCATATTTAATAGTAAGTCATGAGCATTTTTTGTATGTTTCTTAGTGAATTAGTTTTGAGGTGGAATTTCGTGTATATCATACCTTTTTGCTCTAATAACTATGCTAAGAGATGTGTGTAGCATCAAATAGGTCGAACTCCTTGAAGAAAGGAGGACTCCATAAATCAAGGGACCCTAAGGTCACTGACATCCATTAATAAAGGGACCCTGTCCCCATAAGAGCACTTCTATCCAAGAATCAAGGGACCTTGTCCCCACCTACCTCCAAAGCGCTCTCAATTAAATAATGATAACTCCTTTCCAACAACAATTCGAGATTCACATGAGATTGACTGAGATCTCCTATTTCTCCATTTTCCTCCTTAATTCAAACAAAGAGGTTGAGTTCTCAAGAATACAAATAGACCTCTAGCTTAGGGAGGAAAAGGATAGATTTTTGTTGATACTATATTGATATTTTGTTAAGAATAATTTTTGTTGGAACTTGGAGATTTTTCTCTTGATGTACTAATGATTTTGATGAAATAAATATGGTCACGTTCTCAACTTATTAGAGTTTTTCTAAGGTTCCTTATGCTTCTTGGGTAGGGCCCACTCAAGAGATCTCAATGACCCTGTTGCAATTTCCTTTTTTTCCTTGCTTGTTTGATGAGTTATTAGTTAGTATTTCATCCTCTCTTGAATATAATATAGTCATGCATGATTAATTCTGATTTTTTTCCATTTAATATTAACTAATTAGTTTCAACAGATACCATGTAGAAAGAGTTAGCAACCTATTGGGATGCTCTTGGGTGTATTTTCAATGCTGGAAACTTCAGATTTGGTTCATTATATTTTGGTCTAACTTTGTCAATGCTTTTAAGACTCTTGTTAACTTCTTAAGACTCTTTTTGGCTTCCCGTAGCAGTTTATTTTAGGACTGTTACAGTTCCTGTAGAAACTTCCTATAGGACTGTTACAGTTCCTGTAGAAACTTCCTATAGGATTTTTTTTAGCTCTAGATATCAATTTCTCTTAATATTTTTTTCATAAAAGTAGACATAGACAATAAGATGACATATGGCTTGCTGTTGATTCAAGGGTCAGGCATAAACTATCTCATTTATTCCATGCATTAGTTTAACTTCTTTAATTGCAGTTTTTTTGTCATACAATATAATGAATTCACGCGTTACATTCATTTTTCTTTCCCATGGTTCAATATACTTTATTTTATGCCAATATATAAGATCTCCTTTACTGTAATCTAGATTAGTTGTTCTTTCAAGTTGGTGTGCTTTTCATTCAAGCAGTAGTTTAATTTTTTTTTTTTCAATTCATTTCCCTGCACAATTTCATGCATTTAAACCCCTTGATCAATCTCGTACCTATAATACTATCAGTGCATGTTGCATATACATTGCATAAAACCTCTCAACTTTGTACGAACTTGGGTTGACAAGTAAAGTAACAGGTCGAGGAGGCAATAACATTATTTTTGTTATTCTGAGGCCTATCATCAAGATCAGATACAACCAACTAATCCCTCAAGTACTGCATTGAAAGCCACCTAAAACCATTTATATAGGGGCATGCAATCTTATATAAATATATTTTAATTAAATAATGCTTACTTGATGCAAAAACAACCCAAGAGAGATGGAAAAAATGAATCTTGGGAAGGACATAATAATAGAAGAATGAGGACTTGGAATGAAACAATCTACTCAAATAACGGAGGATGAAGAGGATTTTGAGCTCGTCAAAGAGGAGAAAAAATTGTCTCTGAGCCAAAACAATATGCGAAACATTGCCATTTGGGGACATCCCGTGTGAAATGGAAATGTAAGATCCATGCACAAAATTGGTTCACCTTTGCATTTAAATCAACTAACCTATAACGACACTTCTATTAATATGTTGAATTTATAGTTGAACCCATGGCTCAATTTCATTGCTTGGGAATCTAGAATGCTAATTTCAATTACTTAAAACATTGGAATAATAGCTAGACACAATTGCCACATAAGCCATTTGTTTTGACTCCTACAATGTTGAAATCAATGTGTATTACCTTTCTTTATTTGTTCATTGTGTAATAAAGTGTTAGAATCGAGTTAGGTCTATTTGAACCATATTAAAAGACACCTATGCATTATACACTCCTTTGATTGAATTAAGAGCTTGATAGGGAGTGTTGGATGATGAAAATGATGATTAGTGGATTTTGCGACCATGACCATTATTTTATTTCCCAAGTTCTTTTGTGTCAAGCAAAACTAAAACCAAACCAATCTCTCAAGCCGTGTGTTGAATGCCACCTACAACCATTTATATAAGGGAATATACTCTTATATAAACATATTTTTGATTCCTCATGGCTACAGTGATGGTACAAGAAAGAAATAATTTATTTCATATTTCTTGAGGAGATATATAGACATCTAGCATATTACTTGAGTACACACAGACACACACACACATATTTCTTGAATGGGTGGTGGTCTGTTAGAATGAAGCGTTGGGTTTAACTATTTTAAAAAACAAAGTTTGTAATCAACATTGACAAAGTGTTGTTGGACTTGATCATTTACACAAATAGAGTGTATATATATTCAATTTCCATAACAAAGTTATAGTTGATTATTGTAAGGATTTGGAGTGCCTTTGTTGGTTGAGATTTTTCCTTGGAACCAATACACACATAAACCAAGTATTGAAACTAGAGATAACCAAAGACATCCATTTGTGGTATTTAAAATCATATCAAGAAGAATGCTATTTGTTGATTTTTTAATAAGCAAGGTTAAGCATGAAGTTCATTCCATTTTTAGCATTTAACTTAACCATAACCAATAATGTTGCAGCCACCAAGATCACAAGAAGAAACACCATGCACAAGAACACAAAATTATGCTGGGAAACCCTTCTCAACAAGGGAAGAAAATCCAGCCAAATCCTTTGCTATATTATTCAAAATAAATACCTTCACCACCAAGAAAAAATAGCACACAAGAGGGTGCTTGCAAACCCTAGAAGACTAGCACCCAGGAGAGGTGCACACTTTTCCCAAGAAGGTGTACTTGCTGAAATTTCCAAACTCACACAAAAGATATGATTCCTCAATGGGGAATTTACCTTTACTTATATTAGATTTGAATTGTCAATAGAAGTGTCTATTGACACAACATGGCCAACCTCTCTATCTCATAATATAATTAATATTAACCAGATTAATTATATTTTACATTAATTATCAATTAAATTAAGGTGGGGCCGACCTACCCTTTACATTACAATTAGGGTTACATGAAGGTCTGACTCTTGAAAATTATTGCAAGGGATCTCATACAACCACTATTGCTCAATCACTATGGGAACATCCATAGGGATGTCCATATCTTTGGGTCACTGCATTACATAGAAGAACCACTTCTTCACTAGTGCTCAACCACTAGGATCACATTCACTTGTTCTCATCCACATGCACATCCACTAAACAGATCTTCTTTCCCACTGCATTACACATGAGATTCATCTGGTGTTTCTCATCAACTCTTTGCTCAGAGGAGGATAATACATCATATTCATCTTTGTCTCATGACAATGCACCCAACACTTTGGGATTTCACACGTTCACCTTGTGCTCAACCACAATCACGTCCAACTCTGCAGGTCTCCTTTCTCACTACGTTACACAGGAGAATCATCTGGAGTTCTTCTCAACTCTCTGTAAGGAGGAGGCCATCTCTACATTCCAGCTTTGTCTCAGATAAGAACCACACACCCCTCTCAGGGGCTCTCTCTGAGGTTTGTGTCTTGGAGAATGTCTCATGTAGCTGCAATCATCAACACTCCCTCTCAGCTAGGGAGGAATTTTCCACTAGGCTACTCACAGAAATACTCGATCTTTGTCTTGGCAAGTGGTTTGGTGAAGATATCTGCAATTTTTTCATGAGTAGGAAGATAATTCATGTGTACTGTCTTCCTCTATACCATGTATCTAATATATTGATATTTTATATAAATATGTTTCGATCTATCATGAAACACAGGGTTCTCAGAGAGCTTTACACAACTTTGGTTATCACAATGAATAGTAATAAGATCCATCTCATGATCGAACAAGTTAGTCAGAATTTTGCGAATCCACACTGATTCGTGGACTTCTACACTCAATCTGATGTACTCTGCCTCTGTGGTGCTCAATGCCATAGAGATTTGTTTTCTGCTACACCAAGAAACCATGGCAGACGCTAAAGTGAAACAACAACCAGAGGTGCTTTTTCTATCCACTGTGCTTCCTGCCCAATCTGCATCAGCATATCCCTATAGGTTCAAGTCTACACTAGAGGCATATCTTAGGCCATAACCAACTATGCCTCGTAAGTATCTCAATAAATGTTTTGCAACTATCCAATGTGTCTATCTCAGTTGGATCATGAACTGGCTAAGCACATTTACTACATAGAAAATGTCTGGTCTGGTGTTAACCAGATACACCAGTGATCCAATCGACTATCGGTATAAGTGTGGATCTAAATATCCTGAATCAATATTACTCATCTTCTTCAAATCCATTACTATTGGAGTGGGCATGGATTTACATTCGGTCATGCCAAACTTTTTCAGTATCTCCATAGTGTATTTTTCTTGACTTAGGAAAATCTCATCTATCTTTTACCATACTTCTAGTCCCAAGAAGTAATGCATCATCCCCAAGTCCTTCATTTAAAATTTAGCAGTCAATGCTCATTTTCATTCAACAATGAGTCTCTTTGAACTGGTGATGAAAAGATTGTCCACATATAGGAACAAAATCAAACACTCATTTCCATCAATGTGATAATATAAGTTTGGATCAATAACACTTTTGTTGAAGCCTAATCTCATCATAAATCCATCCATTTTCTCATACCAAGCACGTGGTGCTTGTTTTAGACCATATAGGGATTTCTTTAACCTGCATACATGAGATCTTTCATTGTGTACAATGAATCCTTCTGGTTGCTCGATATAAAATTCTTCCTCAATTTAACCATTGAGAAAAGATGTCTTTACATCCATTTGATGTAGCTTCCAACCCATGGAAGCAACTAGTGAAATGATAGAACAGATGGAGGTGTATCGGGCTATTGGAGCAAATGTCTCATCATAGTCAACTCCCTCTACTTGTGAGAACCCTTTGGCCACAAATCTTGCTTTGTTTTTTTTGATGCTTTTATCAACTACATGCTTGATTTTATAAATCCATTTGGAATTCACTACATAAGTTCCCTCTGGTATTGGAACAACATCCCATACATCATTTTTCAATATAGATTGGTATTCTTCA
>CBVK0100357342.1:0-12822 GCA_900067695.1 Picea abies
TGGGGAAGCTCCTGTTACACCAGTTTGGTCCCTACCTTCCAGCTACTTGACCTTGACTACAAACTTAGCGACAACAAGCCTAAAAAGTCTTCAACCTTCAATAGCTTGCGCATAGCCAAAATCTCTTTGGTTATCTTTGGAAATTATTTATCCAATTCTATAACAAAATCAAAGCATTCCAATCGTAAATTAGAATCTATTTAATAAAACTGTAATCATATTAATCATATTCTTTCCTATCTATCCATAACTATCTAAAGAATCAATCAAAATCATATCATGAAATGTGGGGAAAAGGAAGATATTTGTACCTTTTTCGTAACCCAACATACCCCCCAGCTTACCTTCTTGCATGTCCTCGTGCAATCTAGAGTCTTTCATGTAAACCAGTTATACTATAGGGAGGAAAGGTAGGTTCACCAGGTCTCCTGAAACCATGGCTTCTTTTCATTTCGTCAAAAGCAGCTTATTGTCTCTTTTTATTAATTTGAAAATCCTTCTGGTAAACTTCTGGAGGAAACTAGAAGAGATGGGGGTTATACCTACATCCCATCCAAGCAGGTCCTTCCTCCTGGAGTAGTCTAGCATATCTTTCTACTCTGAAGGTTGCTGCAAAGAAATTTCTATATCCAAAGGGCTCTCTACTTTTAACCTCATCAAAGGATACATCCCATCTTACCTTAGAAGTAGTAAGAGATTCTTCCTTGAATACTTCAAAATATGTGAGACCTGAGCGGATGACATGTAAATGGATAGGAGCCAATGAGTCCACAACCCCTGCCCTTTTCATGAATGTCTTGTGTTGCATGATGGCTGGGAAGGATTTTGGGGGCTCTCCTCTAATCCAAAGATCTAGACCAGTTTCTTTGTTCATGAACATTTTGTGAGCCTTACCCCATCTGACCTAGTTCCTAGTAAAGGACAGGAATGCCTGAAATTGAATGTCCTCTATGAAGAGGCCAGGGTTGTCTCCTCTAACTTCATCCAAAATGATATTATGGAAATATAATTCACACGGAAGGTATTATACCTTCTCTTCCTGATCTCTGAAACATGAAATAAATTCTGGAACAGTGGTAAATGAAATGGGTTTACCTACTCTGATGGCCTTTACACTCAACAATAGATATCGTTCCAACAAGAATAAAACATAATTAGTGGCAAGAGCTCTACAACTGATGGCATTAGAATAGACATCACAGATGTGTTTGATTTGCTCCAAAGCTTCTTCCAATTGGGTTTGCACCTTTTTGGTCTTCTCTTGGGCTCTGGTAAGCGCAGCATAAGTCTCACCCTCTGTTGTTGTCATATCCTTCAATTCTTTAACAACCCTTTGATATTCAGTTCTAGTTTCCATTTCATGTTGGTGTTGTACCAATGCTTGTTGTGCTTGTGTAAGTTCTGCTTTTAGTCTCTCGATGATACCACTTTGTGCCTGAGATTGGGATGTTTGATGTTCTTCCATAATACTCCATCTCCTCCCTGGATTGAATCAATGCTTGTTGGGCTTGTCCCAATTCTTCTTTCAGCTCATGAATGATGGCACCATGTGCTCGAGACTGGGATGTTTGATATTCATTCATTTCTTCTCTGGAGTGAATTAATGTTTGTTGGGTCTATGCAAGCTCTACCTCCAGTCTATTCATGATAATACTATGTTCCTAAAATTGCCCTGTTATCGTCAGTAATTTTCCTTCGTTTTGAGTCAAGGTTTGTTGGGACTGTAGTAATTATTCCTCCAGTCTCCTAATAGTAGCATTTTGCTCAAAAAGTTGAGTTGTTTCCTCTGAAATCAGAGTATCTGTCTGTATCTCAATATCAGCCATCTCTTTTGTTTCTACAGGAATTACATCTTCATCCTAAACTATTGCTTCTTATACCATTAATTCCTCAGGATCTGTCTATAATCCTACAGAAGTTGTACTAGTTGCTTTCTTAGAAAGAGGGTTTCGTCCTTGCATTCTCCCTTTTTTGTTTTTGTTTCTCTTATGGATCTTGTTTGCTAGTTCCAACTATTTTCTCAATTCTTTGATAATCTCCTTGAGCTTTCCCACTTTTTGCTTTAATATCACAGCCCTCTTAGCCTTCTTCTTTAGCAATTTGTTTTCTTTCTTTAATTTCCTAATTTGTTTATGGCTTTTGGCTGATTTTTGTCTATGGGGGATCTCGAGGTCTTCTTCATTTCGTTCAACAGATGGTTGTCCCTCTATTTCTTCCAAGTGTTATGGTTGTCCAAGAGGGTCTCCTGTTTCAAAAATAAATTCCTCGTGTGTTGTGTCGTCTGGGAAACACATTTCGATGTCAGGAAATTCTTCAGCAAGTTGTGAAGAGGAGCCTAGTTCTAAGTCTTTTTCTAGATTATTTTTACCTTTGTCATTTGAGGTTCCCAAGTTCCCCAAAACCTGAGTCATTTCTATCTCATAACTCTTAAAAAAGTTTTTTTTCAGGCGCTTTGCTACAGGTTGGGTGTCTCCCTGATTATCCTTTTGTGTTGTCTACCCTACTTGGTCAATGTCTTGAACATTTTCCTATAAAGGTTGTTCCATGACATTCTGAAGTTCTTCAGGGTGCTCTGTTGCATCTTGAACTACTTCTGTTGTTTCCTGAATTTGTTTGCTTCTATTCCTTGTCATAGGGGGGGATCTAAGAGAAACCAATGTTTTCTTCTTCCTTTTTGTTACTGCCTGTGTCTGTGAGGTATGGGCCTCAGTAATTTGAGCAAGTTCTGCTTCAATTTCGATTGGAGGTGGTGAAATTTCTCTTTGGGTGGTGGTCGCCTGCTCCAGTTGTGGAGGTCTATTGGCCTCAATGATTTGAACAAGTTATGTTTCAACTTCAATCTGAGGTGGTAAAATTTCTCTTTGAGTGGTGGTGGCCTGCTCCAGTTGTGGAGGTCTATTGGCCTCAATCAAATTCTCCCAAGTCAACTGAGTTTGACTCAATGCTTTATCCACTATCAATTTAACTAGTTTGTGGTGGCTAATAACAGTAACTGGATCTTTGGACTTTTGTGTCCTTAAAGCGACTTCATGTAATACAATATCTAGGAAGAAAGGAAGGTTAAGTACTAATTGTTGCTTCAGGGCTGCCAACAATTTAAGATGGCGTGGCTGAATTACATCGTACCTTCCATCACAGGTGATGTAGCGTTGAACTATCCCCACCAATTCCTTCCACGATTCACTGAGGGTACTGGGATTAAGTCCCTTGCCTTTTTTGTCTAATTCTTCCCCCGGTTCTGTGAAAGATTCCACGGCTTCCCTCAGCTGTGTGTATTTCCTTGTCCATTGAATGCCTGTGGTAGGGAGGCATGTGACTTCTGCTACGATTTCCAGAGGAACAGAAATTTGTATGCCTTGCACCGTAGAGATTTCTCCTTGCAGGTTTTGAAAGAATTCCAGTGTGACATTTGTGTCATCTCGTTGCAAGTGGTTGAAGTATAAGGTCCACCCTAGGTGGTGTAGGATTTATCTTGCCTGTTCTATAACCCAGAGTCATGCTGGATCTCTGTGCACACTTCTGCCACCCATATTTCTGTGAGAAAGAAAGAACGACTATCGTCCCTGTTTACAAATTCGGTTAGACTAGTTGTGGAGAAACAAATGCCAGAAATGGAAAATACCAATAACAATGAATTTATAAAGATGTGGGTTTTGTATTTATTGCAATCAGTATAGCTAGTCGGGAAGTGTGCCAAGAATCCCCCTCATTAATGTAGAGGTCATCCTCGACCTTCAGTGTAGGCAGAAGCAATGAGTGTGGTTATTTCGGGTGAGAGGTAATGATTGCATTGCCGCCATCAATAGGGCTAATCATATATAATTTTCAAAAAGACGCATGCCACCAAAAATCATTTAAACGATAGTCGTTTGATGTGTGGAATTTATAAAGTTATTACACCTATGTGCAAAAAATGATTTATGGAGAAATCAATAAAAAATAAGTTAAATCTGTTCATTTTTTTCTAATAATCCACTTAACATAATATTGTTACCTTTCCTAGTGATTGAGTATAACTGATATGATAGCCTCATTTTTTTTTTAGTAAAGGAGATCTAGAGACACACAGAAACTTGGTATTTTGAGATAATCTTCCATACCATAGGCAGAACCACTGCTGCCGGCAGGGTTGCCTTTAAACCCTTAGATGAGCCTATATCCTTAATGCACATGTGAATCATCTTTTTCAAAAAGACCATTATCCTGGTTTGGTAGCCAGATGATGATAATGCCACTCACTAGATTATAACTTAAGTGAACAAGCCAGCTCGTGATGAGACCTATTATCCTTTGACAAAAGAATATGTCAAAGGCCATTGCCCTGGTGTGGTAGCCATAGTGGGAATGTCACCTAGGTTAGTATCCTATGATCGTGGTAGGTTGGCTCATGATGAGACCCCCGGTTCTTTATGAAAAAGGTTTTTGTTGTGTATCTTTATTTATTTGTATATTTTCTTAATATTTGAATTGTCTTTTCCCAAGAAGACCATTATCCTGGTTTGGTAGCCAGATGATGATAATGCCACTCACTAGATTATAACTTAAGTGAACAAGTCAGCTCGTGATGAGACCTCTTGTCCTTTGACAAAAGAAAATGTCAAAGGCCATTACCCTGGTGTGGTGGCCATAATGGGAATGTCACTTAGGATAGTATCCTATGATCGTGGTAGGTTGGCTCGTGATGAGACCCCCCATTCTTTATGGGAAATTTTTGTTATATATATATATATATATATATATATATAATTATATTATTATTATTTTTTTTTCTTATTTATTATTATTATTATTATTTTTAAGGGAGGCTCATCTACTCCTTAAGAGTAAGGGATGGTATAAGGAAGTGTAAAGATGCCAAGTAAAGGTGTGCTAAAGATTCCTTATAATATAGAGGCAGAATATCATTCAGGTATATTTGTATATATAATGGAAAAACACAACTTATGGTGGTGATTGATTATGAACAAGGTTTAAGATATTTCAGAGAGATTATTCCACGAAAAAAAAAAATTGTTAAGGTGTGAGGGACCATCCAAAAAATAATGACAAATCGTTATAATGACGATTAGGAACAGTGCTAGTGAAAATTAATTGATGAAAGCCGCACTTCCGGAGGAATGGCTAGTGTTTGAATGGTAAAGAAGGGAACTGCAATCGCGTGAAAAGGGACAGTAGTTGTTATGTTCTAAAAAGGAACAGCAGGCGCGCGAAAAGGGAACAGTAGTTGCGCGAAAAGGAATGGCAGTTGTTCCGTTCAAAAAAGGAACAGCAGGTGAGCGAGAAGGAATGATAGTTGTTCCGTTCAAAAAAATGAACAGCAGGCGCACGAGAAGGAACAACAGTTGCATGAAAAAGGAACAACAACTCTCTTGTTCAAAAAAAAAGGAACAGTAGGCACGCGAGAAGGAACAGCAGGTGTGCAAAAATGGAACAGTAGTTGCGCAAAAGGAACAGCATTTGTTCCATTTCAAAAAAGGAACAGCAGACGCATGAGAAGGAATAGCAGTTGCGCGAAAAGGAACAACAGTTGTTCCATTCAAAAAAAGGAACAACAGGCGTGCGAGAAGGAACAACAGTTGTCTCGTTCAAAAAAAAGGAACAGTAGGTGCACGAGAAGGAACAGCAGTTGCGTGAAAAGGAATGACAGTTGTTCCATTTCAAAAAGGAAACGGCAGGCGTGCGAGAAAGGGAACAGCAATTGTTCCATTCAAAAAGGAACAACAGGCACGCAAGAAAGAGAACAACATTTGTTCCATTAAAAAAGGAACAGCAGGTGCACGAGAAACGAACAGCATCGTCATGAACATGTAAAAGACAGAGTCATGTAATAAAACAAAATGGGAGTATGGAACAGAAGACGGTGCTAATTGTAGTTATCTATCATGATTCTTGTTTCCTAGATGACTTTTTATAAAACAAACGAAAAAAAAAACTAACCACTCAGTTGGAAAACTATGTACAGTGTGTACAATATAAATAGAATACATCATTTATGGAGTTGGGGTGGTTGGGTTACCTTCCCAGCCAGCCAAAATCTACACTGTGTGGTCTTTACTTACTTCTTGATAGAAAGAATCTTTTGAAGGTGGCTGATGGTAAAGTCACAATCGGTGTCCATTGACTAGAAAGGGTGATCCAGACCCATTGATGGTGCTCAAAGTAACCATGCCATTATCATGGACTTCATTAATTTCATACGGCCCTAGCCATCGTGTCTGTAATTTCCCAAGAAAGTCCTAAAATCTGGAATCATAGAGGAGTGCCCAGTCGCCTTTCTTGAATGATTTCTTCTTGATATGATTGTCGTGCCAAGTTTCTCTCTGTCGCTAGATAATAGCTGTGCACTCCATATCAGACAAGTGTGCTTCATCAAATTTGTTCAGTTGTTGAAGGCGTCGTTTATGTGCTTCTGTAAGATTTAGTCCAATTTCCTGGGCCATTCTTAGGGTCTTGATCTCGAATTCTATTGGGACGATGGGTTCTTTACCATAGACTAGATGGTAAGGAGAGTATCCAGTGGTGTTATTCCAGGTTGTACGATAAGCCCATAAGGCATTTGGGAGCTCAGTAGCCCAATTCTATCATTTTGTTGAGACAGTCTTTGTCAGAATTGCCTCTAGGACCTTATTGTTGCTTTCTACCTGCCCGTTTTCTTGTGGGTGGTATGGAGAAGTAACTTTGTGCTTGATGTGATAGTTGTCCAGGGTGGCTGTAATTCTATGGCCTGTAAATTGTGACCCTCCATCAGTTATTATTTCTCTGGGTAGTCCATACCGTACAAACAATTTGAAAATGAATTTGATGACTACTTATTTTGTTGCATTTGGTAAAGCTTCCGCCTCTACCCATTTGGTCATGTAGTCCGTTGCAACGAGAATATAGGCCTTTTGATTTGACTTTGGATTAAAGGGGCCGACGAAGTCCAGCGCCCATCTTTCAAATTGTTCTACAACTAGTTGTGTTTTCAAGGGCATTTCATCAGCCTGACCTGGTTTCCCCATCTGCTAGCAGTTGTCGCATGTCTGGACATATTTATTGGCATCTCTAAATATTGAGGGCCAATAATAGCCCATCTGTAAGATTTTGTGTTGAGTCCTGCGGTCTGCAAAATGCCCCCCACAGGGCTAATCATGTCCTGCTTTTAGTATGTCATAGATTTCGTCCTCTCATACGCATCGCTGAATCTAGAGATCAGCTCCTGTGTGGAAAAGATATCCATTGATCCAAGTGAATCGTGCACTACGTTCAACGATCAGTCGTCTTTCCCTAGATGATAAATGTTTGGTAATCTTCCCGCTGCTAGATAGTTTGCTACATCAATGTACCAAGGTGGTTTTGTGTCAACAACAAACAAATGCTCATCCGGGAATTGATCCTCAGTTGTTAATGAGTCATCTATTTTTGGGAATCGGGACAGGAAGTCTGCGACCATATTTTCTCTTCCAGGTCGATCTTTGATGGTAATATCAAATTCCTGCAATAATAACAACCATCGAATGACCCATCCATTAGTAATTGGTTTATTAGCTAGATATCTAATGGCAGAATGATCAGTATACAGGATAACTGGATAGCCTGTTATATAATGATGAAATTTATTGATGGCATGTATAACAGCTAAGAACTCTTTCTCTGTTACTGTATAATTAAGTTCGGCTGGAGTTAGATTCTTGCTAATGAAATAAATGGTGTAGGGTTTCTTTTCCTCTTCCTGTCCCAGAACAGCGCCTATGGCAATGTCTGAGGCATCGGTGGAAATTTGAAATGGTATTTTCCAATTAGGTCCTCTCAACACTGGCGTTGTTGAGATCAATTTCTTGAGTTCTGCAAAAGCCACATCGCATTTATCAGACCATTGGAATTCTACATTTCCTGTCAAAGCATGTAAAGGTGCAGCGGTTTTTGAAAAATCTGGCATAAATCTGCGATAGTATCCTGAAGCACCAAGGAAACTACGTACCTCAGTTTGTGTGTGTGGAGTAGGCAGATTAAAAATTACCTCAATTTTTGTTGGATCTACTCTAATTCCATCTGCAGAAATGTAATTCCCTAATACCACACCTTCTGTCATCATCATGTGACATTTTTCGTGGCTTAAGCATAACCTGGTAGTGATGCATCGTTCTAATACCTTCTCCAGATTAGTCAAGACTTGATCGAAATCGTCGCCATACAGAGTAAAATCATCCATGTAGACTTCGAGCCCTTCGCTAATCAGATCACTGAATATGCTCAGAATGGCCCTTTGGAATGTAGTTGGAGCGTTACATAGTCCGAAGGGAAATACTTTGTAGGCAAAGGTACCCCAAGGACATGTGAATGTCGTTTTATCCTGATCTTCTAGGGTAATCTAAATCTGATTGTAGCCGTTGAAACCGTATAGGAAAGAGAAGAATTTCTTCCCTCCCAAGGTATCCAGGACCTGATCGATGAAAGGTAATGGAAAATGATCTTTTTGAGTAGCTTTGTTTAGTTCCCTATAATCAACGCAGATTCGCCACTTCCCATTTTTCTTTGGGATGATGACTAATGGGGAAACCCATCAACTATCTGAGATAGGGTATATAAAATCTGCATCCAACAACTTTTGTAGCTCTTCTTTAACAATATCTCTGAGGTGGGGGTTCAGTCTTCTTTGCGGTTGTCGGATAGGTCAGGAGTCTTTCTCAATATAAATGTGGTGTGTGCATAGTTGTGGATCAATACCTTTCATATCAAAGTACTCCCAGGCAAAATCTTGTTGGTATTTAGAGAGATTTTGGATTAGCTTTTGTTGTTGTTGCTCTTCTAGGTTGGCATTAATGTTCAGAGACTTCCCTGGTGCGATCTCAATGGATTTGTTGTTGTGAACAGTGGTAGTTGGAATTTGTTGTTCTATTAAATCTTCCAGCGGGTCTCCTTGTGCTTCACAGTCTAGAACAGCTTGGAGCATCTGGCATGTTGGGTTACTTACAACGGTTGGGTTGTTAATAAACCCACTGATTACATCATCTTCTAGCTGATTTTTGTGCTTGAAGGCATCTTCCATCGTTAGTGGGGCACGCAGATCCTTCTTAGGATATCGTGGTGGTGGCAATTGCAGGTATACAATCATTGGACTAGGTTTGGCTAGAGGATATAAGATGAGATTCCTTGTAACCCCTCCTCTAGCAATTGTCATTGTACCCGATCGGCAGCCTATTTACGCATCAGCTGTCATGAGCCATGGTCTGCCCAATATCAATGGATTCCCTTCAAGTCTACTTTTTGGGTTGATGATGAGAAAATCCGTGGGGTATTCCTAAGAATCAACTGAAATGGCTATATCATGTAGTGTGTCGAGTGGTTTGACCACTGATCGATCGGCCAATTGCAACATAATCGGGGTTGGGTCGAAAGAGTAAAGACCCAGGGAATTGCAGGTTTCCATAGTTAAAATATTGATGGATGCTCCCAAACAAACTAGGGTATTTGGGAAGGAACAGCCCTGAATCTGCACTGTTACTATGGGGTTCCCCAGATCTGCATATTTAACAGGTGTTTCTCTACCCAAAATTAGATCAGATAAGGCTCCCACTACATGAACTGTTGATGATGAATTTTTTATTTTTTTGATGGGCTTCCTCCCACATAGCTCCTTGATTGTCTTTGCGTAGATCAGTATGTCTTGCAGGGCTTGCAGGAGTGGAATTTTGATGTATAAATTCCTAAGTTCCCCTACAATGTCGAAGTTAGGATATACGGTGGGTTTCGCTATCATCAGTCTTTCGGGGAACGGAGGGGAGGGAATTGCATCCTTATCAGAGTCTTATGATTCAACTGTGTTCCTCCCTTGCCTGATTTCTTCTATTATTACCACAGTCAAAGGTGTTATTGCTAGTTGTTTTTCACTCCCCTGTTCTTGGGGAACATCATTTTGTTCGGGAGAGATAATGTGCCCCGATCTTAACCAAAGTTCATTGCACCCTACTGAATTGATTTCCCCTTCTCCACTTTCCATAATCTGGATGCACTGAGATGGTCTGTTATTGGGATTCAGGTGGGGTTGGGCAGGTAATTGAGGGCGCAATTGTGATTGGGGCAATCGGAGTGGATTTTGTAATGGAGGTTGGGTTTGAGAAGACATCCCCATAGGTTGGTTATTCATCCCCATGGGGCGCTGCCAGTTATGGTTCAATTTGGGTTTTGGGCAGTCGATTTAGGCCATTGTGGAAGGTAGGTATTATTCAAATTTTGCCAGGATGAGGTGGTATATTGTGAATTTGGCCAATTGGAACTTGCAGTTGGTTGATTTTTCCAGTTGGGGTTTGTGGAAAACTAGTTTTGCCAAGTGGGGATTGTAGGTGGGTATTGTTGGGGTTGCCAATTATAATTATTAAATGGTTGGCCCTGCCATGTGCTGCCAACATTCTATTGTTGATTATACTATCCAGAATTCTGTTGTTGATTGTATTGTCCAGGAAAGAAAGAGGAAGGGTCCTGAAATGTATTTTGAGGCCGGGACTGCCACTGATGGAACTGAGCCATCAGATATAATGGTTATGTTTCCTCTTCTACCTCTTTGAATATAGCTTTCAATCCAGGAAGTGATGGGTAGTCTTCTGTGTCGTGATCCTTGGCGCAAATAGCACAGACCCGAACTATATCCAAGGGGCATTCCCTTGGACCGTGTTTCTTTCTGCACCTATGGAAAAATATAGCCAAGGTCTATTCTGCCTCTACCTTTTTCTGTTTGGCCTGTAATACATCCAATTGTGTTGTCAGAGTGCTCAAAATATTTATTTTTAAGTTTTCTAGGAGATTACTGACTTCGGCTCGCGTGACACCCCCACTGGAGATATTGTTATTTCTTGTGAGGGTTGTCTGCATTCCTGACCTGGTCCATGTACTTCCTCATGAGCACCTGATACACAATAAAACAATATCTTCATAAGTCTCCTGATAAATGTCACCTTTCCCCATTAAATTCAATGTTTCTACCCATTCATCTTTCATACCCTTGATCAAAATTGCTTTGAGTATTGGACCTGGCAACGTACCATAGGGTGATCTTTGCAAATTATACTGAAATCTTTCGACATATTCTTCTAATGATTCATTTTCTTTAGCAATCATATGAAAGATTTCATCTTTTAGGTCTCTGGTTCTGCAATAATCCTGATATTTTAACAAGAAGGTTTGTTTCATCTGGTCCCATGAATTGATGGTTCCACCTCCCAATCCCATGAACCAGCATAGGGCTGCTCCCTTCAAGGTAGAGGGGAATAGTTTTAATTTTTGGGGTTCAGAGGTGTAGTCATACCCTCTACATAGGACATCAAATTCAAATAGGAATGCATCCGGGTCTTCTGAAATCAATCCATGGAAGGTTGGCAGGTTTTGTAAGGGGATTGCTTTCATGGGGGCATTGGAAACTGGATCAACTATTGGATATTCCAATGTGGAGGTCTGGGGTTATTGTTGATTTGCTTGTGCCATTTGATCGAAAATGTGGCAAAAATTTTCAGGAGGTTCTTGATCCGGGTATTCTATTTGAAATTGTTGATTATTTGGTCTTCCAAGGGTTTTGACTGCACTCCCTTTATCTGGGATTTTGGATATCCCTCCTTCTTTTGCAGGAGACTCGGGATTAGGTGGTGGTGGTGGATATGCCTTGGCAACCCCGCTAATTTCTCCTATTCCCTCCTCCAGATTATTAGAGCTTCCCTCTTCTAAGGGGTTGAGCGGTGGGAGATCTGTATTTTGAAAACTCTGCTCAATCCCTTCATATTCGCTATGAATCTCAGCGTGGGCCGTAGTTGGTGAAACTACTTCCTGAGGCATTCAGGTGGGTCCTTTCCTAGGTCCAACCGAAGCTTGAGATTCACCCTTTTTTATGATTTCGTCTATGAAAGTGCTTCTTCCAAGGATCATCAAACCCTGGGTTTTGGTAATTTTTTATGGGGGTTTTGGTTTTTCAAGATCCTTTTTTCTAGTCATACACACTCCACACGACAACAAAAGAGATTTCAACAAAAGAAATCACCTACAAGCCTCTTAAGTGTCAACTGGAGGTAAGCGTTGGCATAAGCATTTTACTTATTACCTGCGTAGGTTCTTACCTTCCATCTTCATTACTTGGTCCTCCAGAGACACAACCTATGCTACCTTTGACATTCTCCTCGACAACAGCACCAAAATTTTGGTGTCTAAAGATGTCTTAAAAACAACCTTAGTTTAACATTAATTTATCAACCCGGAGATTCGTCTTTTATCTCAAGAATATCGGCAAAGTTTATGCAGGTAGCCTAAAATCGTGTAGCTAAACCAAACATGAGTTTATCAACAATCAAGTTCCTCAAACGTTCACCAAATATTCTAAGAACTCACTAGAATTGAAATCTGATTACTACAATGCTGTGAAACGGAAAGGGACTAATTAATCTATTGAATTCACTTAACTAGAAAGTAGTAATTGAATCTAACTGAGGACTTGCAAAACTAGCTATCAATTATGAATTATGATTACTGGAAAGGAAATGACAAATTACCCTATCTGCGGAAAGAAACAACAATTATAATCTAATCAGAAGGGACAACTAATGTAACTTTGCTGAAAGGAACAACTATTGTAGCTACAACCGAAAGGAACAACTATTGTAACTTTAACCGAAAGGAACAACAATCATAAATCTAAGAAAAGGAACAGCGCAGATGAAAATGTGAGGAATTGTCAAGCAATAACTTCAGAAATGGAAATCATAATAGCAATCATTAATAACTAATGGGAATGTCTGTCTTCTATACGCAACCAATCATAAAATTATTAACACACTCATGCATTTATCCTTGGCTATTGTAAAA
>CBVK0100357343.1:0-12822 GCA_900067695.1 Picea abies
CTAGATGACTCCTGAGGGTTCTCCAACTTCACATGGCCATAACTCTCTAACCATGAGGAGTTATGTGACATTCCACATACCACCAGAAATGACATGGCATGCACTAACCATATAAAATAGTATTACCTTCAAATATATGAAAATTCATATCATTATATATATATATATAAACTTAGGTCCATTACCCAAACCTTTGTGCTACCAAAATTTCTTCAACAATGACAACCAAACTTAATCAACATCTCCAGTCACACTCCTAGTAAATCTCAGAAGATCCTATATTATGTCCTTAGGAAACATAATTTTAAGTTAAAGAAAATTATATTGAAGGTGCAAAGGATAATAATAAAGTTGAAATCCAGGATAACATGAGAGCCAACAAATCTAGACTATCTATCCCAAGTAGCCAAAATCAAGAAACAAATATGCAATAGGAATGAGGACGAAATTGATGGACCAATTCCCCAAGAAGAAATAGCCATGGTATTTGTATATAGTGAAACCCAAACTGATGAGTTAAGGATAGAGGAATAGGTTCCTTCTGGGAAACGATATAATGGAACCCAAACATATGAAGTAGGGATAAAGGAGGAAGTGCCTCTGGAAAGACAAGACAATAAAACTTAGACTGGTGAATTAGAAACAAAATATGAAACACATCTTGAAAAATGGATATAGAATTTCAAACAATGCTTCATGCAAAGGATATTGAAGTCTAGACATATATCAAAGCTGATTTCTCAATAAGGTCCAAATTGGAAAACAAAAGTATATGGCAGAGGCCTATTACAAGGGAGCAATTCCCCTAGATGAATTCCCATATGCTATTAATATCTTCAGGAAAATGTGGGCTAAACAATTAGTTTCTCAAAGAAAAAAATGAGAGAAGTGGAACACAGATATAAAGAAAGTCTTTGACCTTCATATGAAAACAAAGACATTGAGAAAGGAAAATAAAACAAATTGTTCCTTTATGGTGGTTATTCTCTGCTACATAGAACCTTCTCCAACCTACTCTATGTTCTTACATGAGAGGTCTTTTCTATTTCAATTTAGGGCAACTGCAACACAAAAATCCCATAAAATTATGTGACTAGGAACCTTCCTGGAATCATATTATCAAAGAAACAGATAAGAAAATAACCTATTGTGTTAATTCTATCAACAAAATATTATTTTGGACCATAAGAAGGAATATAATCTAATTCCCTTTGTAGGGAATATACAATTAAGAGAATTTACCTCATTGATGATAAATCAAGTTCAATGGGGTAAATATTTTAGAGTTTCCAAGAAAAACGGGATGGGTGATTTATGGATGAGGGGAGAATTCAACAAACCTAAGTTCATCTTCATCCCACATTTCCACTGAGACAATTATCAAGAAAATGCACCCATTATGGATCAAAATATGGTTCAGGTCATTAATAAATGTGAAAGATGCATATAATCACAAAATATGGTTCAGGTCATTAATAAATGTGAAAGATGCATATAATCACTGCTACGAGATTCCCTACAAGGAAGCAAGCATAGGTGGGAAATAGGGCAAGTAGAAATCATACAAAAAGATGCCTTTAACTACCACAATTTTGATACAAGTGGTAAAAAGTGGCCATTAGTATCTAGATTGACCAGATTACATTGACATAGATAATGCATGACAGTTCACAAGTAATACAAGAATCCCTATTTTGACAAAGTAAATGATACGTTTTTTGATTGCTTATTTAGAACAACTAAGAGGCAATTAGAAACCCTATCATTGCACTCTCACTTTTTCTCACGAGCTTCACCTGCTCCTTCCTATAGACAAATCTATCCACATTGTGATTATGGAGCTACCTCGACAACTTCTACACAACATTACTTGGAAGGTTTCTATTGTTACAACTTCTCTTGCTATATGGTTTTTTCCACAAATCCTCTTTTTCTCTGTGGATTAATATTCTGACTACATTGTCTTTGTCAATTTTGCTTCTATTTTTACACCTATAATTACAAGCATACAAATATGTTTCTTGTTGGGTTGTGCATAGTATCGAACAATACACCTATGACCTTGTCTTGGAAAACTTAATTGATGCACCAATGACATGATTATACTTGTGACATTGACTTGACTTAACTCATTACAACAATTAATTCTCGGCTTTACTTGAATTTTACTTTGACTCTTTACATCAATGCTTAGTCTCCACTTTAGCCTGACTTGCATTTCATGACTTACACAATGACTTATTTACAATCCTTAACCATTTTCAAATGTCCATTACATGAACTTTTACATAATTTTTTCCCACTTACAACTCAATCTTAACTCAACTTGAAATTGAATGGAATCTTCAAATTCAATCATTAAATTGAACCCTTTACATCAAAGTGAACTTGATGTCACAATTTATGACAATAGTTGGCTAGACTAAATGTCACTACAATGAAAACTTAACTTTAGGTCCACCCAGACTTACAATAATAACATGGTGAACATACTCTTTGTTTTTAAGAAAACAAAGACATCTTAAGATTTCATCATAAATCTAAATTGAAGTGTCAAGTAACATGGATCATGCACTCTCTTCAACTTAAATAGTTACGGTGACTTTATCTTACCTTATAAACCATTCAAATATTTACTTTAGTTTTCCTTTTTCCACACTACTTTCTCATTACATGGACTTGAACTTAGTTCGAATGTGAAAGAACTTGACAATGACTCAAGGTTGTTCTAATTTGACATTTACTTCAAGATGACTTTGTCTAATGACTTATACCCTTTTTCCCAACTACTTTCTCATTACATTACATGGACTTGACCTTGATTCTAATTCTAATGTAAAAGAACTTTACAATGACTCAAAGTTGTTCTAATTTGATATTCGACTCCGGATGACTTTGTCTAATGACTTATAAAATAAACCATTCTTTTTGTCAATTTTTTCAATACCACAAAATAATAATAAACAATTACCTTTTGAACATGAGTACAAAAGTGACTTCTCCAAGCAACCCAACTCCACTGAAATAACACCTACCAACAAGATATGATTCTCATCGCCTATGCATGCTTTAACCTTAACGGTGGAAGCCACTCTTAGACTTTGGATTTTTTTACCGTTTCATCCATATTCAGCTTAATTGTATTACATACCATGTTTGCAAAAGAATCAACAATACCATTCAGCTTAATTGTATTACATACCATGTTTGCAAAAGAATCAACAATACCCTTATATTTGTATCCACTCTAAACGATTTACTTTAACCAGTTGGGAGAGTGTGTTAACGATGTACATTAACGAGTTAGGAGAGTGTGTTGTCTTAAATATTTTCTAATCTCCATATCAATTGCACCGCCACCAGCAACAATGGTATAACAAAAGAGACAATGGCAGAACGATGGGAACACCCATCTGCAAAAACAAATCAGCATACACATATGGCCACTTGGCATTGATGACCACTACCAAGTGACCCCATCTCATCTATACTGAAAACATTCCTCCTCGTAGGCTAGGTTATCCATGCTATGACTCCCATGCCATGCAACACTGTGAGAGTATTTTCCTAACTGGGAACGGTGTCAACATCCCCATGTCAGTGGGAACGGTGTCAACTCCTAAGGGAAGAAAAGAAAAATCATACCGGTCTTAGACATATTGATAATTACACTGATAAATAGCAACAACGTTTTTCGAACTATGCAAACATCTTCATCACCATTAAAAAAACACTGCTAATAAGAAGGAAAGAAATTTCTACAACATTACATTTATTGATTACTGCAAACCATACAGAATTTTGAAAAGCATTAGTTGGTAACCTAATAGTTTGAAACCTTATTTCTAAACAACTTTCATCTTAAACCTAAATATTGGTTTTGATTTATAGATTAAATATTGGTTTTGATTTACAGATGATACCTTCATCATTTGATCTTATGGTCATCTCTTTGTGATCTCTTACTTTTACCATTTTAATACAATCTACCCTAATATTCAATTTATTATGAAAATGCAAAATGATAATTATCTTTACTTTTTAGATGTTCTTATCTCTAGGTTTGGTTATGGTTCCATTACCCATCAAGTTTATCCAAAAAAGATGCATACTAACTAATACCTCCATGACCATTCTCACCATCATCTAACTCAATTTCAAATCTCAGCTCCTAAATTCATTCATAAGGAAAAATCTCACTTCAGTGAAGCTCTTACATCCAATTATTACTTTATCTCCTACATGAACAGATCCACCTTCACTCAACTTGTCAATACAAATTTAAAAATATTGAAGTAAGTAATCTCTTACTTTCTTAACGTCCAATATACCAATTATTCTCAATGGATATAGTTATCATCCTTATAAAAATATATGAATTCAACATAAAATTAACACAACCGCAACCTTAAACATTTAATATTTTAGTAAGAGTGATTAAAGCACCGTTGTGAAGTGTGAGCATGCCATGCATTTGTTTGGAAAAGAACTTCAAAACAAATTTGAATTTTTAAAATAAAAACAGCAGTATTAAACACGCAATAACATTGTTTGATTGTGCAAACAGATTATGTTAAAACCAATAGACGAACACGTAGAGTGATATATTGACTAGAATAAAAATGCAGAGTTTGGGTTTGCAACAAAAGATGAGAAATCCAAATCCCAAAAAAATACTTTACGATGCCCAGTAATGACTAATAATGCTTCCACATCAGCAAAAACTAATTCTTTATCCAAAGGCTATGGTATCCTTGAACAACCATAAATAACGGTATACTCAGAATTGAGACTTGTCTAGGTCATCGAAATAAGGGTGATCCAATGCCTCCTTTGCTGAAATCCTTTTTGTTGGATTGCAGTCCAACATTTTCTGCAAGCCGTATTTAACTTTGTCAATATCCTAATCCTTTGAAGGGAGATAAGAGTTTTAAAGAAAATGATGCGTTTAACAGAAAAATAAGAACATACACTGAGGAGATCAAGGCCAGTAAGCGACAGATTTGGAACTACGCAAGCTAGGTTCATAGGCTTCCATTGAGGATATGCATGCCAGTTTCTCAGACTTTTTACTCCTGGCCACGTTTCCTCAGTTGGGCTTCCAACCACCCTTTCAGTCACATAAGCAAATCAATTCAGTTTATTATGTGAGTTAGTGTTTAGACAAATTTTCCAAATCACTTTGCAACCATACCTGAAGATACGAAACAATTGGCTTATTTCGGAACCGCCAGGGAAAAGTGGTTTTGTTGTCACCATTTCAGCTAAACAATGTTGACAAGTTGGATAACAATTATCAAATTATAAGTGTGAGATTATGAAAAAGATTGAAGATTATAAACGCTGTTCTCAACATTCTATTCTAATGCCACACTCACCAAAAATGCATCCAACAGACCAAATATCTACATGCGTGGAATAGTGGGCAGATCCCAGCAATACCTCTGGAGCCCTATACCATAGAGTAGCAATCTGCAATGCAAACATAGAGAACAATAACTGAGAACTCAAACATGATAAATCATATGAGGCCTTCTTTGTAAGAGGACAAAGATTTAAAGGAAAAACCTCATGGGTGTAACACTTCATGGGCACAGCAAAAGCTCTTCCAAGACCCAGATCTCCAATTTTAAGTAAGCCTTTACTTTTGTCCACCAAAATATTGTGTGGCTTTAAATCCCTGAAGAAAATCACACCCAGTTGAAGTCTAATACTAGACAGACCATGTATCTATCTTTAACTGTTTAGATTGACAGCAAATGGTTCCTAATGGTCAACTGTATAAACTATAATTTGAATATATCATGAAGCATCACCTGTGCATAACTCCATGGGTGTGAAAATGAGCTACTCCTAGGCACAGTTGATACATGAATGTCTGCACAACGAAAACCGCGTGCAGAAATCAGATCCCTTTCTTTGAAAAACTGCCAATACAATGCAATATTGAGAATGAAAGCACACACAGACTAAGTGAAAGAAACACCTGAATGGTTTTCGGTGGTAGAGTGTGTTGATGAGCGTTTATGAATTTCTTCAGATCTGAGTCTAAATACTCAAATACAAGGAAAAGACGTCGTTTTCCATTCTTTACCACATTCTCCACACAAATCAACCTGCAAAATTCCAGTCCTGGTGTTTACTGAACTAAAAAAAATAGAATTATGTCGTAGTTTAAAGCTGAAACCACATTCCAGCTTAGTGACGGCATGTTAAAGTGAATATAACATTTAGTGGAAATCAGTTAATTACAGTGATAATAGTTTTCATATTAGCACAGCCACAAATTCGTAGTTGGTGAAAGTGGAAAGGACGATTTGCAAAACCTGAATCATCCGGAAAGAGAAACGGCCAGAGTTGGACTAAAGGAGTTGGCTGGAAGGATGCAGTGTGTCCAGAAAGTGGCTGGTGAAGGCCAAAGATTTAGGTTGGCTTAGAAAATGAAACCCCAATCACTCATACCTGGCAATCAGCTAGCCACCATAGTAAATTTTAAATATCTAGCCACCATAGTAAATTTTAAATATTATTAAGTAAAAGTAAAAAAATAAACATCTAAACTGATGTCTTTATAATAGTGAGGAAACTGATTAAGCACTAAAAACCTATTAAATGTGCTCATGCTCAATACCTTTCGATGTAATTAGAGCATTTAAAGTTAGAGAACAAACACAGGCTATTTGATGCAACAAACTTGGAAAACGTTGAAATACAATAGCTATATACCAGTTTTGGATTATGCTATTCAACTGAATTTCAGTCAAATATTTTAAATGCCAGGAATACAGTGGAAAAGGATTTGCTCTCCTTCAGATTGATGAGTCTACATCCCAAACAATGGAGAAAGTCACAGCAATATCAGAGGACTCTTTAGACTCATTGTGCTTATAATAGAAGTTTGCCTTGGATTGAAAAAGTTGATAAACATGAAGCGGAACTGTTTTCATAGATTTGTCCCCATTATGAAACATCTAAACTTCAATATTTAGCCATGCCAGATTTTATGAACATATTCACTTTTTGTACAGAAAAAATAATACCTATGATATTTTTAATATGTCAAAAAAACAGATGCGAGTCATAGTTTTATTGATTGAAATCCTGCAGAATGGAACTGAATCTTTAAACTGCAAAGCACTACTAAAATAAAAATAAAACGTAAAACACACGTCTGAGAACAATGACCGAACGGAAAAATTCGTCATTTCGCATTACTTCAGAAACTAAACTAAATTACTGCACTTCTCAGCATTTCAGATGTGATGAAAATGCTAAAAAAGTTAATATAAATGACGTTTTTCCATTAGGTAACAGATCATTAGCCATACATTTAAAAAGTCAATATTCAAATGCTCTGAAAAACTTAACAGAAATCAGTGAAGCCTGGATTCAAATCCTGTAAACCCTAGATTCAGAGCCCCAGAACAACTAACCGAACAATATATAAACACTCGCAGAGCAATTTCAAAAGCGAGATTTCGCGAAGCGAAGAAGGAGGAATGCCTTGCACATGCAAGTTAATGCGACTCTTTTTAAGGGCAACTAGTTGGCCTGTGAATTTGTCCCTTGCCTTGTACACCTTCCCATATGTGCCTTCCCCAATCTTTTGAAGCTTTTCATATTTATCCATGGCCGCCAAATTCAGTCAATTGTACACAAGAGATATATTCTCGCGTCCCGCCCACAGACTGAAGAACAGATATATTCTTGCGTCCCGCCCACACCCACAGACTGAGAAATGTTGATCAAATGAATCTGATCCAAGTCAGTTTCCCATGAAACCTTTGCTATTCTCTAATACCCATTTTTAAATACATTCAATTTGTTTGACATTTTCAACGGAGTTGGGTTGAGAATGGAATTATTTACTTCAAATCTAAATAATCACCATATTTTTTCCATTTTTCAGGGTTCGTAGAGGCGAAGCGATGGGCTTTTGCGAGTAAAAGTCAATCTCGTTTGGATTCACATGGTCAGTATGGATAGTTTTTTATTTTTAATAAATATAATTGTATATTGTTTTCCTCTAAATTATCAATTTAAAGGATACACTTGGTCAGGTTTAAGTACCATTAAATATAAATGATAGACTTGGTCAGGTATTGTTTTAATGTTGAATTATTTTTATTTATTTTGCATTTAACTTTAAACGGTTAATTATTATCTATTTTATTTTATCGATGTAACTTTTATAACTTCATTTTTAAAGAATTTTAATTTAAAGTTAAAATAATTTATATGAATATTAACTTAATTTCTTTAAATTTAATTAGTAATAACTACATCAATAATATTAAATAATATTAATGTGTATGTATGATAGGCATTTATTTAGTACATTAATAATGTTTTTTTTATAATTTGTGCTATATATAAAGTATGGGTTTAGAGTGGTAATACTAATGTGGTTGTTGCTAATAAATGTCTCATAAAGATATCTTCAAATAATAAATATCATATATTTATATAAATGAATAATTATATAATAAATATCATATATTTATATAAATGAATAATTATATGAATAAAGTTTATTCAAAAAATTATTATTAATTAACTAATTAAATTATATTATTATTAATCTAAATATTATAATATAATGCTATATTATATTGATGATGATGATGATTAACGTCCACTTAGATCAAATTGGTCTATAGGACCTTAAGAAGGTAAGGGATTACTTGTAATTATTTAGAATTTTTTTTTATTAAGACAAGCTATTGTAATTATTTAGAATTTTTTTTTATTAAGACAAGCTTTTAAAGATCACAGTAGTTTTGTGAAGTTAAAAGGGTAGTGTGACAAATATTTTGAAATTGGGTATATGTTGGACAATCTAAGAGTAAGTATTTTTCATCTTCAACTCTCTTAGTGTCACAAAGGAGACACATTCTTTTGTCCCATGGCGTTTCAGAAATTGACCAATGTTCGGTTTCACTATGGAGCTCATGAGATTTTGTTCTTATTTTACCAATGCTTATTTTTTTCTTTACACTTGTCAAAACATAGAGACAATTTTGATCTTCTAGATTAGGGTTGATTTCCTCCCTATAATACCTTAATTTTCTTTTTTCCTCTAACTCTTTATCACAACAAATTTTCTCCTTAAATTTTTATTTAATACTACTTGTAATAGTATCCTTATTCTACAGAATAGTATTTTCCATGATTCCCCAATGACTTGGTCGATATAAAGCATCTTTATGCCATTTCCGTTTGGGTAGAAGGTGGTTAAGTCTAGAGTTTGAAGCAATTTTAGGAATCCTTTTGTCTTCCATGTTTTTTAATTTGTTCTTATACATTAGATACCTAGTACTAGTCATACTAGTCGTGCCCTCAATGAGGAAAGGCTTGCCTCTAAGAGGAGGATATGATAGGGTGTATTTCCTTTAATTTTGATATTGTAGGTTGTAAAATTATTTTGGAGTTGCTCTATATTTCACCATGATTCTCGACAGATACTGCATCCCAAAACTTCGCATCCATATAGAATAAAAGGAGTAAAAAGAGTCTCAAAGAGGATTTTTTTTGTATCCCATATCCAAAGATTGACTCATTTAAAATTGTCTTCAAGACCATAATAAGATTTTGATCTTCCATTTATCATTTTCTGAATTCTATAATTCCAGTTGAGCTTGTGGTGAATATCGATTCTAATATATTTGTTAGAAGTCACTTCCTCCAAGTTGTTGTTTTTTTCATATACAAAGGTATCATATGTGATTTTGGTGGATTTAATGATCATGAATTTGGTTTTGTCAATATTAATAGTCATGCCCATATTTGAGCAAAAATCCTTGAGGATTTTTAACTTCTCTCCAAGATTATGGGCACTCCTTGACATAAGAATGATATCATCAGCATAAAGAAGAAGATTGATGGCTATACCAACATGTTTCTTCCAAACACTCTTCTAACTTGTCAATGCATATGCCAAAAAGGGTAGAAGACAATGCATAACCTTTCTTGACTCCAATATTGAAGTTAATTTCTTTTGACTAACCCTCAGTGTTCTTAAACTTAGAAATAATGTTCTCATACAACCTTATAGTGACAAACCTCAATTGGAAAGGAACTTGTGTCTCTTCAAATATATCCCAAATGTTTTTCCTAGAAACTTTGTCAAAATCTTTTCTGAAGTCAACAAAATAACAAAAAATATTGGTTTTAGTATTGTGGAACTCCTTTGAAATGATCATAAGGGTAAAAAAGTGGTCCAGAGTTGAATGATATCTCCTAAACATGACGTGGCCTTTAGCTCTTTTGTCATGACTTTGTAGCCAAAGTATAATCGTCTTTTCCAAAATAATTCTCTATAGCTTGGCTAAAATTGGGATAATCATAATGGTCCTATAATTAGAGGGAATTCTTCTATCCCCACATTTAAAAATAGGTATAATAGGGCTTTGTGTCCAGGGTTTAGGGAATTTCTACTTTACTACTAAATTGAAGAGCTTGTGTATGTGAGGGATGAGGATATGCCCTTCGATTTTAAAAATTTCAACTTGGTAGCCTTCAATGTCCTTAGCTTTCCCATTTGAAAGATTCTTAACCCCAAACTCTATGCAATCCAAAGAAAAAAATCCATCTTTTGTAGGAACAATAGGGATGGTGTCCATGACATTAGGGGACTTGTAAAGACTTTAAGGTAGGAATTTCAATCCCTTAAGGGAATTGTATTATTCTCTTTAGTATTTTGAATTAGAGTTTACCTCCAAAACGTCTTAGGATAACGCTTAGATAGGTGTAAAATCCGCTCATTCCTTTTATTCATATAGTACCTTTTTTAGATTTTAATTAAGGATTTGTACATATTGATCATATTGAATTTGAAGAACTCATTAGAAGGATTGTTAATGGATTTCCTAGCAATTTTACATTATTTATTATACTAAGGGTTAGTTGTTCTATTATTCTCTTTATAGGATACCTCCAAAGAGAACTTGTTAATAAAAGTGGAAAGGGTAGTTGTAAAATTATGATAGAGGTCTTCAATGATGTCCTTATAAGTTAGGATATGTAATTTATTATTTAAAACCTTGAGGAAAAGATCAACTTTACTTTTTTCAAAAATCAATTTCTTTTGATTATTAGAATTTTCTTCAAAGGCGCTCTTGTGCATGGAAAAATTTAGAGTTAGGTTTAAAGGCCTCTTATTAGAGTCAGGTTCATGGTCATGTGAAAGGTCAAAAATTACTATTTGGTTGGAAATGGGGATATCAGATATAACATGATCCACAACAATACTACCTAGATCATGATACAAGTGATCTCGTTGGAGTTTGGCCACTTCATTACTCCATTTTGGTACGAAATAGATTCTGAGTTACGTTTTTAGAGCTTCTTTTGTATCTATTAGTTAAAACAAGGTCTTCATCTATCCATAAAGGAGTATGTTTGGAATCATTGCTTAAAATAATAACTTGGTTAGTTGTAGTTCTAGCATTAAAGTCTCCTAGAAGGAGGATATTACCTTCATTTCTCAAGTTCTAGCATTAAAGTCTCCTAGAAGGAGGATATTACCTTCATTTCTCAAACTGTAAATATCTTGTTCTAAAGTATTATAGGGACAATTTATATCTAGATTTTTCTATTATATAAAGTAGAATTAATAGGTGCAAAATAGAAAATTGTTATATACATCTTCTTATCATTCATGTCTAAAATTTCTATCCAAATATGTTGATTTAGAGGGTCGATCTTATGAAGTTGAATGCAAGGAGAAATGCTCTTTTTAATATAATAGGCTATGCCTCTTTTCCCTTTGCGGTATGATTTTTTGTTCCACATCGACCATAAGACAAATCCTTTTGTTGTAGGGACCTTAGACTCTTCATGATTCCATGTTTCAACTAGACAAATAATATCAATATCACTCAAGATCTAACTTAAGATAGGACCTTTGCACAAGGGAAAGCCCTATCAGTTCCAAACAAGGATGTCGTCTGTCCCAAAAACCTATTTATTATTATCCTTATAATCTCTATCCCTAACAATAGCTTTTTAATTTCTAATTATTTCCCATTTTCCTTCTTTCCTTGCCTCTTTTACCTTTTGAGGTTCCTTCCTTAATTCAACTTGGTCTTTGAGAATTAGGTATTCATTTATAAATATTCCTCACCCTTTTAAGCTCGGAGATTTTCTCAGTCTATTTTTTTTATGGTCAACACAACTTACTTTGACACAGATTGACCTATATTTGTGTCCAATTATTTTTCCTATGCTCTTTGTGTCTATGAGGGAAGTTGTTTCTATTAAACTATATTAATGTTCTATTAACTTCTTTTTTTATAAGTTCAGGAGCTAATCTATTAAAATGTAGCAAAATACAATCAAAAAACACAGAGATTGTCCCTAAGAGTGGAAAAAAATGGGCCTTCCCTTAGTGGGAAACCAGGCGAGGAGAGACTTGATAATTTTGCGTGTCCTTAATGGGAAACTAGGATTACCAAAAAACATAGGTTTAATTGTGTGTGTCTTTTGCCAAAAAACCAATAAAGCTTGCAAAAGACGAAAAAAAAAACCTGAAAGTAGTGTAGAGGCTTGAACATCAAGAACATGGGCCATCCATAGGAGTTTCTTTGATGAATCAACAACCAAAATAATTATTATCGATGTCATTGGAAAAGCTAGAGTTGTTTGAGGATGGATTCTTGATTGGTAGGCTTGTTGTTTTGATGCCTAGAGCCTTCAACATGTTGTGCATGCCTGGGGCATTCAACATGTTTTTCATGCCTGGGTCAATCTGTAAGGTAGCTAGAGAGGTAGTGGGGGGGGGCAGAGGGCCCATAGTGATAATGGTGGAGGTCATTCAATGTA
>CBVK0100357344.1:0-12822 GCA_900067695.1 Picea abies
TATATATTAATATTGTGATTAATAAATTATTATTAATAATATTAATAAGCACATTAACATAAATTAATAAATTTTCATTATCATCTAAATTTTATATGAAAAGTTGGGTAAAGGTGAACCTAATAACTCAATTTCAATTACAATTGGAAATAGTTTCCAATGTAAAGTCATATAATTGGACAAATTAAATGTGCTTCTACAACAAGCCTATCCTAGTTCATAAGTCTATTAAAATAATAAGAATCTACATGGTTGAGATTGGTTTTTTGGAGCCATGAATTTATATAACCTATTATCTTTATTAGTGAAAAAAAATTATATGATTGATATTTTCATTTCTTTAAAAATATTTTATGACTAAACATTTCTTATTTATATTTCATCAATTTGTTCATTTTGGATATAGCTGGATTAATTTTCAAAGCTTTTTGAGTCACGATCTTTATCAATAATCAATCTATTAGTTTTGGATATCACTGGATTAATTTGCAAGGCTTTTACAACCATGAGTTTATATAATATATTATTTTTATCAGTAATCAATCTGTTCTTTTTGAAGATCACTAGATTAATTTTCAAGACTTTTCCAGCCATGAGTTTATACAATATGTTATCTTTAACAGTTTAAAAAAAAAATTTGAAATGATTAATATAATAAATATATAACTAAACATGTATATGATTATTAGAATAAAGGTATGAAATGAATATATTATTTTTCCTAATGTTTTTAAAAAAAATGAAATGACTGATATAATAAATATATAACTAAACATAATACAAGTTTGATCAGAATATCTATTCATCAAAATAATCAGAATATAGAACAGAATACTGAAGGTGTATGTTGCTTTTGGATCCGGATATGGATCTGACTCTACTATTGCGTTTGTAACCGACCAAATAGCTAGTAGTGAAAGGTACATCGGGTGACGATGGTGTTAGATTAATTAGTTTACTAATTGATGAACTATTATTTATATATATCTATTCCAAAATATAACTGTATAAATTATATCTCAAAGACAAGATTTCAAAGACAAGATTACAAGAAGAGAATGGGCATTTATATCAAACATGATTACAAAAAGAGAATCGTCTTTTATACCAGATTTGATTATAACCAGCAAAGTTATCCCGTGGAAACAATGAAAGAATAAACCCTGCAAAATCACATTACATATAAGAATTAATAACCACTATTCATTCCTAGATATAACAGAAGTAAAGAAGGAGGAAGTATGTGGGATAGTGGGAATTCGAATGGCCCCTTTCCGATTAATTTTCCAGTAATATGGCATACCAAAAACCATTAATATTGCAAATTTTATTGTTCATATCACAATTTGAACAATTTAGTTTGAGTCACTTTGGACAGAAAACTTTGAAGATGACCAAATTGTGAATTTTTTTTGTAAGTTGCACTTAAGAACTCTAAACCCTAATTATAAATTTCATATACTTTACCATTATCTACAAAAACTTGAACTGGAACTGCAACCTGTATGACAATGAATACAAATATTAACATGTATGGAGATAGATTTAAAACAAATTATGTGAAATGCCAAGAACTAAAACTTAACAACACCAGACCATAAATGGAAATGTGTGAGGCACAATTAAAACCCTACCACTCTTCACCTGCTAACTCTCCACCTGATATTGTTAATTGAAAATAGAAATTGAAACGCAAGTTAAATGTCGCATCAGTAGATGGCACAGTTCACATGCATTAAAAAAACGCTTTCCCTAATATGATACACGGGATCCATGGCAATTTGTGGCAATGAAGATGAGGTAGTGTCCGGTAATAATCTAAACATGGCAAGAAAAAGGTTGCATAGATATTAATTATTGGTAATCAATTAAGTGTGGAAATCATATGTTCTGATAATAATTTCTTAATATGATTAGGTAAATGTGAAAAAATGCATATATAAATGCAAGGAAGTTATGATCATTAAATCTTATTCATTAAATTGGGAGGACAACCAAGAATATACTTTAAATGTTGGCCATAAGATTGGAATTTGTAATTAAAAACTTCATTAACTCATCAATTCTAATAGGGAGAACACCTATCAGCATAATTAAGTGAAAACATTTCATTTTTAACTTTGTAGAAATTCATTATATATTATTTTGATGGAACACATGAAATTATTTGTAGAAATTCATTATATATTATTTTGATGGAACACATGAAATTATTCTATGGACTATTTTATTAGAGGAAGATAGTAGATCAGAGAATTGGTCGTATTAATGCTTCTCTACTTTGATAAGTTAGGCATGGTTTCATTTAAGGAATTCTCTCAAGGTTTAAGACTCTCAACTCGTCTAAATGAGTTAATCCTTGTGATTAGTTTAGTAATGTTGAATTTCCACGCTTTCAATATGCTAAGCCTCAATATGCTACACCCTAAGGTGAAATACTTTCCTCCTGACCAAATTTGTAACCTGCATTTGCGGACTGATTTTCAGTAGTTTCCCTTATCAAACTAGTTCAGTGGAGATTAGTGTTAGAAGATTACCTAACTGAATCTCGTAAAAAATAGTGAGCTAAAGAATCGTGAAGAATTAAAGACGATTATATATTGTCATTTCCAAATTGAGAAAGTTGCACATTAAAAAAAAAATGTCAAATTGATAAGTTAGGAATGGTTTCATTTAACGAATTCTCTCAAGGTTTAAAACTCTCAATTGGTCTAAATCAGTTAATCCTTGTTAATTCGTTTAGTTCAGTGGAGATTGGTGTTAGAAAAAATATCAAATTGATAAGTGATGCATGGTTTCATTTAAGGAATTCTCTCAAGATTTAAGACTCTCAACTCGTCTAAATCAGTTAATCTTTGTGATTTTTTTATATTGCCATTTCCAAATTGAGAAAGTTGCATATATATATATATATATATACTACTTTCTTTTTTTACATACATGAAATCTAGGTAAGTCATTTTTTAAATCTTTGGTAAATTTAATTTAATTGTATTTAATTTATAATTAGTATCTATTTAATTTTCATAAAAACAGTTTAATAAAATTAGTATGGATTTATCTTAACTCTAGATTGAGGTGCAAACTCTTTCTCCTTAAAAAATTAGAGTGGACATATACAATTTTCATTTATTTATTTTTATTATTATTATTTATGAGTTACACATATCAAGAATTTAGTCACAGAATCACATATACTGAGCAACCAAGAAATATCTTAGTGCAACTAAAAAATTAAGAAAATAAATATTTAAATAATATATTGAATGTTTTACTTTCTTTAGTTTAAATATTAATTAATTTATTTTTTATAAATAAAAAATTTGAACGGTTTCTATAAACATATAGATGTTAAAATTACAATTTTTATTTAAATTAAATATAACTTCTTAAAGTGAAAAAACTTCATGTGGGACATCAAAATCCAAGCTTAATGATTAACATTGATGAAATTAAATACCAATTTATTGAAATTCTTGAACAAAGTGGGTTGCACTCCACAACTATTATTATAAGAGATGTGTATGTGAGACTTGATTTCCACGATTATTTTTTATGTGATAATTTATTTTTTTAGAAGGTAGTAAAACTTATTATAATTTGTTTGTCAATATGAGGATAAATATTACTAGTTTCTATTCATGGATGTGGGATGACTCGATGACTCGTCATCATTATTCAAGAAAAACAACATCATTGCTAGTAGTATGTAAGGGAGTAGACTTTCACTTCCACTCCTAGGCAATGCCTTTGGGTCTTGTGCTTTTAACCTATTTCCATATGTTTAAAGAAAACAAGTCCTTAGCCAAACAAAAAGAGTTTTAGGTCTTACTCGAGGACCAAAAGGTAGTTTCAAACTAGATAGTATTTGCAAGAAAGCCAATTTCCCTTATGGTCATTGTTGAATCTAGTGCCATTGGAGTCATGCCCTTTTTAGTAGCAATAACCTTAATCCCATACATGAAACTAAATAATATCCCCTCTTGCAATTTAACCTCTTGCTCACAAAAATGCTTTTCATTATATTTATCAAATTTATAAAAATATTTTTCAAACTTTTCCTTAATTTTTTTATACTCTAAAAACTTTTTTCATCTTTATTTTTATATGTTTAATCTCTTCAAAAGTTATGTTTAATCTCTCTTCAAAACTTGATAAATTCAAAATTAACATAAAACTATACAAGGTTGATTATTCATATAATGTAAAAAATAAATGTTAAAATATATTTAATTAAAAATACAAATTAAAATTATACATAATCAAATTGTTTATATAACATATTATCGTTCATTAAAAACTAATTTTCCATTTCAGTATATGGAATTTTAAAATAATATAATTTAAAATAATTAATTTGTTGTAAAATATTGTTTTTATAATTAAAAACATTCTATAAAATATCTAAAAAGTAAAATTGGAAAATGAATTAATTTTAAAATATTGTTTTTATAATTAAAAACATTCTATAAAATATCTAAAAAGTAAAATTGGAAAATGAATTAATTTTTTTAACATGTTTTTATAGAACAAATTAATATATTATTTATATGAAAAAAAATGATTGTAAAACTATTTTTATAATGTGTTAGATTTTCATGATTTTATATATTTCATGAAGATTTTAAAAATTAGATCTAATTTTTATGGAGAGAGGGAACTTTTCATAAGATATATATTTTGGGATATTTTGATAAAGGGTAAAGTGTTCACTCAAAAAAGTTAGGATATTGAGACATCTCTAAACTCCAAAAAAAAAATCATATCAAAAAGTTTATTATAATCATTCACCTTCTTAGTATTGCAAAGATTACATATTATTTGTACCACCATTTATAGGTCTAGTCCACTCACTTTTTTAGTAATGTAAAAATTAAATATTATTTATGCTACAATATTTCATGTTTTAGGTTTAGTAGACTTTTGAGTTTCCCTCTTAAATTCTTGAGAGTTTATTCTCATTTTAAAAATATTAATTTTTTTTGTCAAGTGCTTGCATTAAGAAAATAATAATGATCTTCTAACTTGGAGTTTGTGATCTTCTTATAGTACATTAATTTTTGTTCTCAATTTCTTTATTGGACAACAATTTCTCTTCAAATAGTACATTAACTTTTGTTCTCAATTTCTTCATTGGACAACAATTTCTCTTCAAATTTAGTTGTTAGTTGTGATTGTACATTTAATAGAATTAATATTTTAAAGAGAAACATCATCATTTTTTCTCCAATGGTTAAACCAAGAAACCATATCTTTAGTCCACTCTTTTTTTTAAGACTTTAGTGTTATTTTACTCATATTTGAAGAAATGTTGGGAAGCCTCTCATTTTTCATGTTGATTAGTATGTTTTTGTAGATTAACTATCTAATCATAACCTTACTCTTAATGGATGTAAGCCCAACCTCCAAAAGAAGGATTGGATAAGGTGTATTTTTTTTAATTTAATATTGTGTATTAAAATTTCACACTTCTATATTTTCTCAAATTTTCTACAAGTTTCTTTAGAAATGATGCAAACCAAACATCACAACCATATAAAAATCACTAGAGTAACAATCACATCAAAGAGGATTTAACACACTATAGTTCTAGTTGAGCTTGTGATGAAGGTCAATTACAAGATATCTATATACAAAAGAAATTGCTCCAAGATGTTATTGTCATACACAATATCAGAGTAGCTGATTTGCCTAGATTTGACAATCATAATCTTTGTCTTATCAATGTGCTTTGACATTCCATATCTAGTACATAAATATTTGATAATTTTGATAGGATATTTAGACACTTGAGAATTAGTTAAGATCAACTTAGTATAATGTGTCTTTAGGTAAAGTGTGTTTCATTAGTATACATTTGTAATTATCTAATTTGACGATAACGATATGTTCTAGACAAAAAGTGATCTAATGGCTCATATTCTACTTGATTCTAATGGCTATATTGATCCATAGATTAATACTTGATTGGTCTATAATATATATTTAAAGATAATGGGAGGTAATTTGTTGATGATCAATTGTGAGAAACTCATATGTAATATTTTTCTCGTTTGTGTTAATATAATGCCTCAAATGGTTGCATTGGCTAGGGTCATGGACCACTCCCCTCTTTGAGGATTTTAACCACATAATACACTAGTGTACTAATATTTGATATATTTGTGTAAGAAGTTTCTCATGGTGTTTAACTTGTGTGGAAATATCCTATTTATCGAACATGGTATCATATGAGTTTCTTGCAATCAATCATCAACAAATGACCCTCCATGCTATTTAAATAGAGATCATGGACCAATTGGGTGTTAATCCATGGATCAATATATTATTTGGTATCAAGGAGAATATGAGTTGTCATATCACTTTATGTATAGATTAACATATTGTACCATCATATTAAATAAACTACAAATGCATACTAATGCTAAGGAAACATAATTTACCTAAAGACGCATTCGACCAAGTTAATTTTAACTAAGTTATAAGTGTCTAAATATCCTAATATTCTCCCTTAAGAAAAAAAATTGAGATACGATTGAAGGATTTACAAATGTGATAGAACAAGAGAAAAGAAGCATTAGATCTTATCTCCCCTTAATGAAAAGTTCCTAAAATCCTATCATATATTGAAGTTGGGAAAACTTATCTTATGTAAGAGACTTCATAAAATGTTTGCAACTTGATCATCTATAGGGGAAAAAACACTTCGAGAATTCCTTCTTTCTAATGAAGCACATGTGTATCTCAATGTGATTTTTGCACTAATGTTGAAATGGATGTTTGGATATTTATACACTTAGGAGTTAGTTAATATTGTTGGATACCTAATCCTCATGATTATGGTATTCTATAAAAAGTATTGCAAATATTATTTAGGAGAAATATGAAGAGTTGTAGGTGAATAGGAAGAGTCATTCATACCTCTTGGAAGATGAAACCAAAGGTCATCCCAACTTGTATTTATGGATGTCTCACATTAATGAAAATCATTCAAGTGTGGAGTTACTCATTCTTTTCCCATACATGGTCGTGACCTAGCCTGGCAAGGGTATCATAGTAGGTTTTAACTCCATTTTTCTCTCCTCGTGTGTGTAGAAACACCTCTCAGAATCCCCAAGGTATATCTCTATTATATTGAGCGTTAATTTCCCATCCTTGTATGCATTAGTCTACAATATACACCCTCATCTCTATCATTCATAGGTCTGGAGGAAACCCTTGGATCCATATGTATTCTCATTCAGTTTGGATCCATCTACATTTTCCTCTTTCATATGTGTGATATGAGGTATCCAACCATTCCCCCTTGTCTCACATCTTTGTTACTACTGACATTTCTATGTTGCATGCATCCTCCCCCCTCTCACCCTACCACTCAAATTGCTTCATTGATTTTATGTCTGGAGGTCCAGAGATTGAAAACCTCACATGATATTTCAAGGGCTTTCACAACTTCTTTGATTTCCTCTTCTCTATGATCTTGTATGGTGTGCACTAACCCTTAACCCATCTCTTCATAACCATTGCTAGAATCAATCTTCTCCCTCATTATATTTAACTTTTCTACCTCCTTCCATGTGCACATATTACTTCTCCATATTCAGATCCATCTACATCCATACATCTGAGAAATAAAATAAAAAGGGGTGGGTTGATATTCACTCATTATTGGATTTACCACCACCTCAATGAATAAAGGATGATGAACAAATGACACGAAGTGGGTGGATGATTCTCTTAGTCAGTATGAAGTTTTTTCTAATGCTCTCATTCCTATTAGAAAATATTTGTGTAAATACTCAACAACATAGAATAGATAGTAGAGAGACTTTCTCTTAACAATCTGAGAAAAGTACATGCACGTAGAGAAATCAAGGAAATAAAAAACCTTTTGTATCTCTCTTATGCCAAAGATAATGCCTATTGAATTGATTTCCTTCACATATGTTCCCTACCTTTGTAATGTGGTGTTGGTATAAAGAGGCTCAGAAACCCCCATATCTCTATATATTCCCCATCAAGGAATGATCTGCATAAATCTGGTTTCATATTATCTTCTTGTTATGGGATTTTGGAGTTATTTTAATGCGGTTTTAGGGTTTTTCAGTTGGTGAAGGGTTTTGCAAGCATCTTCAAAGGCCTGGTCTTAAGAATGGAATATTTTCAATAATTTTAACTTGTGAAGTCAAGTCTCATGTGTATGTTGGCATTTGGATTCTCGGACAACTATGTGTGAGTTGGAGGATGAATTTTGTGAGTTTGGATTTCTTCTAGGTGTCTGGGTTAATGCACAAAATCTTCCAAGTTATGTCTTTATTAAGTTTGATAATCACTAAGATGTTTATAGATTCTATTAGTGCATTCAATGGTAAGAATGGGTGGCATGTTTAAATGTCCCAAATTTCTAGAGGAGAAGACAATAAAAGAGGACATGGAAAAAATATTTTCAGAGGCAGGGAGGCACACATAATTCCCATGAGAAATTTGATCTTCACTATGTTAATTATGAAAAGAATGGGTCACATGAAAAAAACACATGAAGAATCCCATGGGAGAATATCAAATATAAGAAATATCCAAAAGAAGACAAAGGTAAAGCATCATATCTGGAGAAAGGTAAAGCACCTGAATCTTCTCATTATATTGTTTATCATTGCAATATAGGAGTAACTGAAGATTTTTTTAACACTTCCTTTGCTTCTTGGATATATGCATGGTTGCTTGACAAGGGTGAAACATGCCATGTTACCTTCCAAAGAGACTTCTTTGAATATTTCAATGACAATGTAGATGGCATCGAATAATTGAAGACATGCTGAGAATGTATGTGATGGATAAGGCATCTAAGTGGGAATATTACTTACACTTGGTTGAGTTTGCATATAATAATGGGTATCAATCTTCATTAAGAATGAGCCCATTGGAAGCCTTGTACAGTAGGAAATGCGATACTACAGTATGTTGGGACAACCCAACAGATAGAGTGGTACTTGGGCTAGAGATGCTCAAAGACACGGAAGAGTAGCTGGTCAAGATAAAGAAGAATTTAAAGGCACCTCGGAATAGACAACAAATTTATGCAGACAAGAACATGAAAACTAGAGAATTTAAAGTAGGGGATCATGTACTTTTGAAAGTGAAGCCCAACAAAAATCTTTGAAATTGGGTAGTTTTACAAATGTAACAGCCATATTTTGTGGTCCATTTGAAATACCAGACAAAATATGACCAGTTGCATACATGATTGCATTGTCTGCTTCCATGAATGTGCATAATGTATTTTATGTCTCTTTACTAAAGAAATATGTACATGATCCTAACCATGTTATTGATTGGCGTTTGATTCAGGTAGAGACAGAGGGAGATTTTAAGGTTCATCCAGTGCGAGTATTGGACCGAAAATTCAAAATGCTCTCGAATTGAGTTACAGAGCTAGTAAAAGTTGAGTGGACCTGCTATGGTCCTTAAGATGCTACCTGGTAGCATGAAGATGCCTTGCGGGTAGAGTACCTGTAGCTTTTTGAATAAATTTGAGATTTTGATCATTATTTTGTATATGCACTGAGGATAGTGCCAAAATAATGGGGAGGGAATGTAACACCCGAGGTTATGAACCCCCATTTAAAATAAAGTATTGTTACAATATTGAGAGGCCAGGGTGCCCAAATAATTATAAAGAGGCCAGTGTGCCCAAGACATGTAATGTTTTTATCATTATTAATAATAAATACATGGTTGGCTTCTAGACAGACAAGGACAAGAGTTATAGGGGGATATGATTCTAGAAGAGAGGGGGCTTGAGGGGCCAAGTGCTTATTCCTATTTTAATTACCCCTTTTTGTCTAAGGGAGGGGATCAATTATGTTAGCTTCTTGTGGAAGGCCCCGAGGTTCTTGATTCCCCATGAAGTTACTTAAACTTGCCTCTAGTATGATGGAGGGGTTGGACTGATGGATTGTTCGTTGATTTCTTGTACGTTCATTCATTTCCCTCATGCACTTTCATGCACCCACTTACCCATTCATTGATCCATCCTCATTCGCATCTTGGCTAGGGAAAGGGAACCGAATTGCTGAAGAATTAGCCATGATATGGTGGGATATAGTGGTCGCTGGTGTGATCCAACCATGACTTGAGGCATGCATGCCTGAGATGTGTTGTCCTTTGTCCAGCGTTTCTCACAATTGTGAGTCCTGAGAGTTCCAGCATTGAGATTCTGGACCAGTTGCGTTGGAGCCTTAATAACGAGAAGGACTGCCTGAGGGACTGCATGGCAGAGAATGGTGGAGGTTCATTCTCTCAGGTGGTGCAAGTTGGGTAGAAGAGAGATGGGTACTTGGATTGTTATGAGATATTGGGTGCTGACTGATTTTGGAAGCCAAGTAACACTCTGGAACCGTCCTTATGGATTCATAGCCCTAGCTCAAGGGTGACGTTATTGTTGAGTTTTGGAACAGTAGTGTCTACGGTTGGGTGGAACATCCTTGGTCTATAGCCAGTTGGTGTCATCTTTCATAAAGATAATTTCTCTCTATTATGGTATCATTTACATGTATATGAATGTATTTCCAGTTATATTTATTTATCATTTAATTGAATCTTTAGACTATGCATGCTTGTTGACTATTGTTTTGAATGTCGTTAAAGTCTTTTCTTTTATGCATCCTTAAATTTTAAAAAGGTATCGATAAGAGAAAGAAGTCCAAGGGCAGGCTTGAAGGTAGCGTACCACGGCCTGTGGGTGGTTGGGTATGTTATAGATTGGTATCAAAGCTTTTGGTTGAAACAATGGGCTGGTATGGGCCGAGTCTGTTGGTCAGAGTCTCGTGGTTGAGATTGAACTCTGACCACGATATTGAAAATCTCAGGAGGAATGGCATTGCAAAATCTACACAGGAGTTAGATCGCCAGAGACCCATTGTAAGGGGTTCGAAGGATCGTGACCCTCCCCTTCGAATTTGGGAGCGATCGCCACTGTAGGTTTAGGGGAGATTAGGGATCGTTGGATCGGAGGATAAGTGAATAGGGGTTGTCCGATAAAAATGAAGCAAGGGTTAAGGTCACCACCGTAAGATCCCATTAGAGAGTGATATCAACGGACATGAGGCATTGCGGGGAACCAAGTTTCATGGGAGATAATTTCCCAAGGCATTCCTGCAATCCAAACCATGGTTTCATCAAGGGGTTATGTGTCAGCATCAAGAGAATTGCAGGGAAAAAATAGGGTTACTCCAAACCATCAATGCACACCCCCGCAAATTGAAAGGAAATAAGTGATGTGACATGTTATGGCTCGAGCATCAAAAATCCATATAGCCGAAGTAGTTTGGGGCCATCCATCGTCAAGGAGAGATAGGTGGCACGAGATCCACAACTCCAGAATGTTTTGGATGAGGAGGAGGTGAAATAGTTGAAGTAGATCCTGACCGTTGAACACCAAGAGGTACATGTCAGTAGATCAGTAACTCCGGAGAAATATGTTCGAGAGGTTTTCAGTTGAGATTTGAAACTCCAGAAGCTCGGAGAGACAGAGAGCCAAAGTAAATCTTGATCATTTGATCATTCGAAATAGATCTCATTCACCAGATCGTCCAGAGTAAATCTCAAGCATCGGATCGTCTGAGGTGAATCTGGGTCGTCTGATCCAGAAGAGACATGGTGTAAATTGTGGATTTTGGATGAAGGCCCAAAATAAGCCTCAACCATTCGATTCAAGAGGACATGCAACAGAATCCCATGTACTTCGAGGAGGTTTGAAGTTCGATATTTTTGAAACCTGAAGACCCAAAAGGATCTCAGCCATTGATCTGCCGAGAGCCATGTGTCACCAGATCTAGGGCTTCAAATAAAAGCCAGTGGGGCCAAATAAGTTTTGAAATTTGAGATTTCCGAAGTCCAAAGACCCAAAGTAATCCTTAATTTTCAAAGTAAGGAGGACATGTGGTGAAGATATGTGGATTCCAGGTGAAGACCCAAAGTGAATCTTAGTCGTCCGATCCAGGAGGACACATGGTGACAGATTGGCCAATTCGGGAGAATTGGAAGTGTTCTAGTATGGAAAATCCCATAGTCCTAAATCCCAAAGAACCGAAGTGATGGGGCACAATGACGTCACCTAGAGGTGATGTGGATCCTATGATTCTTGAAGTGACATGGCTTGCGGACGTCACCTGGGATGATGTGGACACATGGGATGTGTGCCATGTGTCAGTAAGTTTTGAGCATATGGAGTATTGAAGAGTTAGTTAGAACGTGACATGTTTCACCCACTTGATTGGGCCATGTGTCTGCTTCCAGTATTTTGCCACGTGGTGACAAATCGTGCAGTCTGGAGATTGGGCACTCCAGAGGGGAAAGATCTAACAAGTTACGGTGGGTCAAAAAATCTTGAAGGCCAGAGTACATATCGACCATTGATTCCAGAAGACACACGTCGAAGGATCGTTGACTTCGGGTGAAAGCACTCTAGGAGAAAGTGCAAGAGGAAAGTTTTGAAACTTATGAATCCCGAAGAGTTGAAGCGATTCACAGTCGTTGATCTATGGGATGAAACCCATCAGTAGATCATGAACTACGGGTAAAAGAATTCCAGGAGGAGGCAAGCGAGAAAAGTTGAGACTTTCGAAGCATGGAGTCCCGAAGTGGATCTCAATCATTAATTGTGAAAGATGATGAGGACCATTGATCCGGTCCTGGAAGAAAGTTTTGAAGTCCCGAAGCTCTAGACAAGCACTTTTCAGCTAAGCGCAAGGTCATGGTCATGGTCATATGTAGATTGGGAGCTGAGGGAAGGAGGGCTAAGGGCCAAATTGGTTGTCTTTG